>JAVXUP010004736.1:0-26848 GCA_033070095.1 Escallonia herrerae
CAAAAGACACCCAAAGGGCATCCCTTATCAAGTTAAGTACTGGTAGTTCAGTTCTCCAAGTCTTAGGCACTTTCGGCATCCCTTATCTATATCTATATCTATATTTATATCTCTATATATATATAAAAGTACGTATGAGTTTAAATGACTAATCTTTTCTTTTCTTAAATTACCTTTTTCTAATTGATTTTTCCATAAAAGGTAAAGGGTGAGTAAGGGTGTTTTAGACTTATAACATTTTTTTCATTAAATATCCTTTTTAAATTAGAGTGAGTGTTTTTGACTTCTCATAAAATATCAAGCCTATTTCCTTCAAATATGCCTATTGGAATATATGTTTTGGTTAGAATTTAAGGATTGTTTTGACTTTTGATTTATAACTTTTTTTCCATCAAAAACCCATTTTTAATAAGAGTGTGATTAAAAAATAAGATTGTTTTTTACTTCTCATATGATATAACGTCTCTTTCGTTAAAATATCTTTATTGAAAATATGCTTTTATTAGAGTAAAGCGTTGTTTTGACTTTTAATGAAAAAAAAAAGCGAAGAAACCTTATGAAAATCTTATAAAATCACCCTTGAACTTCAGCATGCCTTCTAATTGTTGAAAAAAATTCCTATCAAACCCTACTGCATCCATTCACTTTAAAACTAAACTACCTTAGAGTTATTAGATCTTCTCCATCATAAAGAACAGAGTTTTCTATAGCCTTTTTTCAAAAAATATAATATAGTTAAATTAAATTGAATATTTTGTCAAAAATCAATCCTCTTTAATTTTGTAGTATTTCATATTTATATGCTGATGCCTATGCTATATATTTGAACTATTCTGCATGTATATAAATTTCAATACAAACATATTAGTACATTAAAAATATCGGAAGCAGGAAGTTTAATTCTAAATTTTGACTATGAACATATTGGTATAGGAAGCTATCGTAAAACTGGAGTTTTTATATGCATATGTAATTCTGACTGGAGTTGAATGGATAATCCTTTTTTTTTTTTCATAAGATGCCCTTTCTAAACTAAAGTCTGCATACAAAATTAATATTGATTAGGGGTGTTTTTTACATAATTTTTTCCCAACAAATACCTATTTTGAATTAGAGTGTTGTTAAAAATTAAGGGTGTATTTGGCTTTTCTTAAGATATCAAACATCTTTCCTTAGAATACCCCTACAAGAATATATGCTTTAGTTAGAGCTAAAGGTTGTTTTGTCTTTCTTTAAAATACCCTGAAAGTTGGCAAACCGACTCAGCCCCACCGACCTCATCTCGGCGCTAGAAAACGTCGACCTCCACGTTGTCCCACCCCGTCCAACCTCCTCCACCGCCGTAAACATCCTCAGCGGCAGCACAAACATGAAAATTTCAAAGCCGCCAAATCAGTTATAAATCTGTAACATTAGTTTTGAGTGTGTGTGTGTGTGTAGGCATGTTAACTAGAGACGTGGTGCGTCGTGGAAGGCTAATTGATGGTGATTATGATTTTGGATGATCGATTTGAGGCGGTGGTGGGCCATCTGGTGGCGGTGGATGAATTGGACAGGTGGTGGGCTGAGGTTGATCAGTGGTGCTTTGTGGCGGCAAACAAGAATAGTTTGACACAAACAAGAATCTTATATATCTTCTTCCAGATTTTGAACTCCAAATTCAAAATTTAATTTTGTTCATTTGGTTTGTTAAATCGTGATGGTTTGTTGCAAGTGATTGGAGTGAAAAAGTTATGACAATTGATTGGGGGTGAGAAGGCTAAAGAAAGCTGAAGAACACGATGATGGTGGGATGTGATTGTAGCTTTGGCTGGTTGTGGGGGTGTGTGTGGGTGGGAGCGTGTGTGTGTTGTCTCTGTGTGTGTTAAATCTGAAAAGTGTAAAAGGATGATGATGGTGATGGAGCTGTATGGTGAGATGAAAGGACGAGGACTCACATTTGAATAATTACATTCCTAAGTAATGGGCATTCTGGTATTTTCATCTTATGAAAATTACCCCTATAAGAATCTATGCTTTAGTTAAAGCTAAGGGTTGTTTTGTCTTTTGTAAAAAAAAAAATCCTATGAAAATTTAATAAATCATCCTTGAACTCTTGCACATTCTTTGATTATCAAAAATATATTGCTTTCATTCACGTTAAAGTTAAACACCTTATAGCTATTACATCTTCTCCATCAATTTCGATTAAAAACAAATTGTAAAGAACAGTTTTTTCTATAGCATTTAAGAATAAACATAATCTACCTAAACTAAATTGAATATTTTATCAGAATTCTAATCCTTTTTTAATTTTGTATTACATATTTGTATGTTGATGTGTATGCTACAAATCTCAATAATTATGCACGTGTGTGTGTGTGTATTTCAATGAAAATATATTCGTAGGTTGAAACTATCAATAGCTGAAGTTTAATTTTAGATTTCAATTACGAATAAAATGATATAAGAAAAATATCGTAAAGCTGGACCTTTAGAAATTTTAAATGCATAAGAATCACTAGATCATACAACTTTGCTCCTAATTATAACTTGAGTTCGTGGCAAGTACATAATCATATATTCGTATTTAATTTATTAGAATACCTTTATTTGCATGACAAGATATCCTTCATATGATTATCATCTTTTTATGATCCACTATATTTCGAAATATCATATATTTACATGATAACATGTTTATCATATAGCTATTGTCTTCATATATTTCACTCTTATAAGTGATAGGATTAGATAAAACCCAACTGATAAAGACTCCAACTTATTTCAGCTCAAATGATTAATATTTTTTTAACTTGAAAACTCTCAAGTTTTGATAAGCAAAGGGTTAAATAACTAATTTTTTTCTTAAACTATTCTTTTCAAGTTTAAAAGTTCACTAAATATCTTGACTTTCTAAAAGATGAAGCTAAATTATTACCGTTTTGGCTAACTTTAAATATTTTGAAGCTAAAAAAGTTTATTAATGCATTTTTAGTGACAAAAGACTATGAATATAACCAAAACGGGTAAGAATCTGGTCCTAGCGTATAAAATAATCTCAAGGGTTAAAATGGCTTAATATTTTTTCACTAAAAATACCCTTTTTAAAAATAAAAGGTTTACAAAATTGAAGTGTATTTTTTACTTTTATAAAGGTGAGACTAAACTACAATATTTTGGCCTATTTTGTTGTTAAAGAGGTTAAAATTCACTAATGCATCTTTAAGTGACAAAAATGTCCAAAGTGAATCTAGCCCAATCTTATAAATATAATGCTAAGAGTCTGTTTACCTTTAAAGAAAACCCTATCAAAACATAACCTTAAAAATTACCAACATCAAATTAAAGTTTCAACCTAAATTCTCCCCGTTCCCCGCCGTTGCACCTTTCTCTACAAGCACTTAGCCTAAAAGTTGGCAAACCGACTCAGCCCCACCGGCCTCATCTCGGCGCTGGCAAACGTCAACCTCCACGTTGTCCCACCCCGTCCGGCCTCCTCCACCGCAGTAAACATCCTCGGCAGCGGCCCAAACATGAAAATTTCAAAGCCGCCAAATCAATTATAAATCTGTAACATTAGTTTTGTGTGTGTGTGTGTGTGTAGGCATGTTAACTAGAGATATGGTGCGTCGTGGAAGGCTGATTGATGGCGATTATGATTTGTGGATGATCGATTTAAGGCGGTGGTGGGTCATCTGGTGGTGGTGGATGAATTGGACAGCTGGTGGGCTGATTGGACAGAATGGTAGGTTGATCAGTGGTGCTCAGTTGCGGCAAACAAGAATAGTTTGACACAAACAAGAATCTTATATATCTTCTTCCAGATTTTGAACTCCAAATTCAAATTTTAATTTTGTTCATTTGGTTTGTTGAATTGTGATGGTTTGTTGCAAGTGATGGTGGGATGTGATTGTAGCAGTGGCTAGTTGTGGGGGTGTGTGTGGGTGGGAGCGCGCGTGTGTATGTTGTCTATGTGTGTGTTAAAGCTGAAGAAGTGTAAAGGGATGATGATGGTGGTGGAGCTATATGGTGAGATGAAGGGACGAGGACTGACATTTGAATAATTAGATTCCTAAGTGATGGACATTCTGGTCTTTTTATCTTTCAGTATTTTTTGTTCATTCATCTGACAAAAGTGTTATTTGTTCGACGTAATGGACATGCGTGTAATTTTACCCTAACCTCACAATCATGACTGTAATTAACTCTATAGTTTTCTTAACTCTCAAAAAATTTGTGCCATAGGTAATATTTTTTTTCCTTTTTATTTTGATGATATAGGTCTTTATTTGATGAATGATCTAGGTTATAAATTATTCTTGATAAATTTTTATTGAGTTTGTATTTATACTTAATGCGTATGTAAAAATATAAGGTGAAAACGTACGCTTGTGAACATTATTGAAATTATTTAGTTCATTATTATTATTATCGATATCGACTTCACACATTTATTTCGTAGTATAGATTTCAAAGGGACATACACAGGTACACATGCATATGGACTTTTTAGATAAGAGGGTTTGGTATTATCATATAAGTCTGTGCTAAAAATAAAAGTCCTTATTGTATTACTAAGATCAACAAGGTCATGCTAGATAAAAATAAAAAAGAGCTTTAGAGTACACTATTAAGAGAAATTTAAAGTACACCAAAGATTTTTTAATTGAAAAGTAAAAAAAAGAAAGTATAATTAACATTTTAGACAAATTGTACTCGAACGTTGAAACTTAAGATTGAAAAAGTTGAAAAAATAAACTAGCTTTGTATTTTAATCTTAAAATAAGAGATACATGAAAATTATACACCTTTCATCCCAAATTATTTGATCATATTTTACTGCACGCTTATTTAGGATATGAGTCTTATTATATGAGTTTTTCTTTCTATCCCAAAAAAGAGAGGGGAAGGGAGAAAGTGGTTCAGAAGACAGAAATTGGTTGGTTGATGATTAAATGCGAGGAAATAAGTAGATTAATAGAATAAAAAAAAGTGTACCAAGTATAAACATGTAAAAATACCTACATTATCTTTCTTAACTTGAAAACTGATTAATTTTTTTGGGACAGCTCAAAAATAAAATATCATAATTTTTTTGGGACAGAGGGAGTAATAGACTAGATCATTACCAAAAGCAAATGAATTATAAGATATTTTTGACCCCCCATAACCATCGATACAAAAAATAACCATCACTGTACAGAAAGATACAAGATGGATAATGAGTGATACTGAAAATACTAAGTAATGATATTTTGAACTTTAGCAGTGATGCTTGTAAGAAAAAGTGTCAAAACACTAAAGTAATCGATAGAAAAACTTTGAAAAAATCATTAAAAACTAGGGCTATTAAAATTGTTGCCTAAGCAGTTCAGTTTCTATATGTGTCGTGCTAGATCTCTTGAGTTCATTTGATTCTTGATTTTAAAGATACAACATTTAAGCTCATAACACATTTCGTCTTACAAATTTTGTTATAAATTGTTAATCATAACTTCTTCCCGTTAGATATTTTTCTTTTGACAATCCTTTTCGGGTTAATTTTTGAACTTTCGTTAATATCACTCAACTACAGAAAATTACAATGTCAGTGTACCTTCAAACTTTTTCTTAATTTTACTTTCTATACTTATATATATGTCATCAAAATATATTACAGAAAATTAGACAACTCCAATATATACACTTGACATTAATTATCGCTAAACACTTTCTTCACTTTTATTACTATACAATAAAACTTGTAGTGTTTTACGAGAGTTTGATATTTGTGGAAGATGCTTGAGACTAATTACAATGTTAGTGTACCTTCAATAGCAAAATATAATATGAAACAGTCAGGATTTCTTTAGCGACAACTTGATGTGAAGAAAAAAATAAGTATGATAAATAATAAAAAAATATTGGTGATAATTGGCGTGAAAATTTAAGTTTAAAAGTAATACCATGTTTTTTTTGCAATTAATTTTTTATACTTCGAGTCTTTGATTAGCAGTTAACAATGATTTATTATTATAATTTAGTTATAATAGTCGTATTGATTAATTTCAATTGTATTTTTATTTCAGATGACTATATAACGTGCAAAACACGTGATCCTTACTAGTCACGTTAAGTATTATTCATATTTCAGTTCGCCAAAGTCATTGGCGCTTTTGCACAAAGTTGGAACTTCGGGTTGAATGATATCATCATTATCAACTAGGATGGAACAAGAGGCTTGGACTATCAGATTGAAAGAACTGTTACTCCCTTTACTCCAAAGCATTTTCGTATAGACTGCTAATGTTAGGCTTCGTTTGACAAATTTTTTTTTTTTGGTTTTCAGTTTTTAAAGAGCAGTTTTTTAAAGAGCAGCTTAATTTTTTTTTTTTATAAAAACAAGTGGGTGTTTGATAACCCCTTTTTTTTGAGGTTTTTTTTTTTGGTGTTTGGTAACCCTTTTTATTTTGACTTTTTTTTTTGGTGGTTTGCGGTGGCGGTGGTGGGGCGTAGCGGTGGTCGACGGTGGTGGTGGTGGTGGCCGACGGCCGGAGGTGGCTGCCGGCAGTCGCCGGCGGTGGTGGCCGGCGGCCGGAGGTAGCTGCCGGCAGTCTCCGGCGGTGGTGGCCGGTGGCCGGAGGTGGCTGCCGGCAGTCACCGGCGGTGGTGGCCGGCGGCCGGAGGTAGCTGCCGGCCGTCTCCGGCGGTGGTGGCCGGCGGCCGGAGGTGGCTGCCGGCAGTCTCCGGCGGTGGTGGCCGGCGGCCGGAGGTGGCTGCCGGCAGTCTCCGGCGGTGGTGGCCGGCGGCCGGAGGTGGCTGCCGGCAGTCTCCGGCGGTGGTCGCCGGCGGCCGGAGATGGCTGCCGACAGTCTCCGGCGGTGGCTGCCGGCGGCCGGAGGTGGTTGTCGGCAGTCTCCGGCGGCCGGAGGCAGTCTCCGGCGGCCGGCAGTCTCCGGCGGTGGTCGCCTGAGGTGGCTGGCTGCCGGCGGTGGGAGGGTGGTGGTGGTGGTCGAAAAAAAAAAACCAAAAGTGAAAAAAAAAACCAGTTTTTGGAGTTTTTTTTTTTACTCTGCAGTTTTAAAACTGGTTTTTTAAATTGAAAAAAAAATGGTTACCCAACGCTCTTTTTTTTTCAGTTTTTAAAACTGAAAAAAAAAGAGGGAAAATTTTTTTGTCAAACGGGGCCTTAGATTCCCTCAGTTGAGCGGTTGAGGATTTTCCGTACTATTCCTAGTGAACACATCTGCCGCTTTTGCCCAACTAGAAAGTTTCTCATTCAGCAGCAAAGAAAGAGAAGTAAGAGAAAAGATGCTCCTGGGTTTTGCATTTTATGATGTTGCCCCTTTATCTACTCTTCGATGATAAGCAGTAGCAGAATTTGTGAAATGTTATGCTTATAATTGGTTGTTTCTCGTTTGTAATCACGAAGTAGTGACTAATGAGCATAATTTTCAGCCCACACCATGTCATAGCATGTAGGCTAAGTCGTCGAATATGTGACTCATTTTTCCAACAACCCATGAAGATTTGCGAGCAAGAAAAAGGTAATAAAGACAGTTTTTGTAAGAGAGTGGACATATTGTGGATCGAAAGCAGAAAATAGGATTAAAGTTCCATCGAACAGCGAATTCAAACAGAACCAAGACCTCGCATGCTTGGAAGTTTAGCTGAAGTTCCATGTTAGCATCAAGAAACTTTAATCATCTAACACAGTCATGTCAAGAGTTGACAGAAGCAACTGAAATAGTCTAGAAATCCCTGGAAGTGATGACATTGTGTACATGCCGAAGGTAAACATCCTTCTATGAATGATACTTAGCAGTTCCGCACTTTCACATGAAGAGAAATATAGAAACCTTAACCAAGTTGATTCACATAAGAATGCCATGAATCTTCATTTGCTACTACTAACATGCACCGCTCGAAAAGTGGAAGGTGCTTCATTCTAGTGACGATGAATTAACAAATCATGTATTATCAATGTTCGGAAAGAATAATGGTTAAAATTTTGAGAGAAACTTATAGTTAAGTCGTCCGATTTACATGTCCTTTTTATGGCCTGAGACAGAGAAACACACTAATAGTTCTCTTCTATAAATACATCATTTAATGACAGCTTCATCCAGATTAGCAAGTTCCTTACCTTCAAATTCCAATCAACTTTGGCTGTTTAACTTGATAGTTACTTTTGACTGATTCTTGTGGCATTTTACGAGACTGAAAAGCCATGTCCTAATAAGGTTAAGGCTCTGGATGAGTTGGAACATATGCCGCAAGCTTTGCTTTAGTGAATTGCCTCTCCGAAGTGATGCAAGCCTATACAACACAACCACTTCAATAGTAATATCTGACAATGATGAAGAATTCTGATGTAATTTAGCAACCCGGATCAACGGTGTTTATTTTCTAGCAGGCGACCATAGAGATTGGAAACACATGCTATACACCCTTCGGACTTGTTCTTTATTAACGTATAATCGTCTTCTATATATCTCTAGCCATTCTCTTGATCTTCACAGGCTTAGGGTTACTGCTTTGCAAATTTAGGATCAACGTTGTTTATTTTCTAGCAGGCGACCATGGAAATTGGAAACAGATGCCATGCAACCTTTTCGAACTTGTTCTTTATCAACTGAAAATCATGTTCAATGTATCACTATATATTCTTTTAATCATAGCAAGTTTAGGTTTTCTAATTCGTTGATGCATTCCCTAAACCAGATGTTTCTGCACTTGTTTGTATCCAGCAATCTACAGATGTTTTGGCAGCAGATTATATCTGCTTTTTGCATTTTAGTCGCCCGAGTTCTCTTCTCATTTAAAACTTCATTGCAGTACTAGAAGAGTATGGTTGTTCTCATGTTATTGTATTCTGCTCTTCAGTATTTACAAAACTAACGACGAACCTCTATTTCCAAGTGAGCCAATCCAGGAAGAACATGCCCCACAAGACCTGAGGTTTGGTACTATCGCGACACCATATTGCCGCCGGCAGAATGTGTTGCCCAGCAATACTTGGTGCTTGTAAAACAGTTGGGAGGCAAGGTGCCCAACAGTAGAAAACAACCTACTCCATGAGCATGGGAAAGATTTGGGACTGGACTTCGCTGTGGCTAAGACAAGCAGATTGAAATTCTATTTAGGCAGTGGTTCAGGTGTAACAGATGAAGAAGATCTAATCTAACCAACCATTCCTGTTTCAACTTGCAAGTCCTGTTTTTTGGGCGACTGGTACTGTTTTTTACAGCAAGCAAAATATGAACATTCATATGGCCACACCCTCGAGGAGTTGCAGCATTTTGCAATACGGCAGACACTTATAGTTCCATCATCTAGGTCCGTATAAATTAGTCTTTAACTTGGATTCTTGGGACTTTGCCCTGTGTTAGAGGGAGTCCTTCCAGAAATTCTCCACGGCCAAGGTGAACCAATAGATTTCAACCAGCAATTGATGTGCCTTGGTTAGTACCTCACTAGCTACGTCACTGCCCCGAGCGCAAAGATGCCTCGATTACGCATTGTGAGCGTTCCTTTCTTCACAATGTGGGAGGAAACAGATAAGTAAGCAAACACCCCATCTTCTGGGGAAACACTCTACAATGATGCTCAATAATCAACTTAACACCACGCATAAAGCGAACAGTCTTTGCTCACACACTCAAGCTAGTGTATGCTTTTTAAAGAGACCATGTGTAAGGATAAAAACTGAGACTACAACGTGGATGAATCCTGTGAATTTTGGATGCAGACAGGGGAGCCAGAAGCGGACTACGAAGGGAGTAAGGGAAAGAAACAGGTACTACATAAAGTAAAAATATTATGTATCCTCGACTGCCAAAAGTTGGAAAACTCAAAAAAAAAAAAAAAAAATCCGAAGCGTGATAACGTATGTATCTTGAAGAAAATAGCATTCAAAAGTGCAATATTTTTCAAGAAAGCCTATATTTTGGTTTACTGTCTTCATAACTAAGAGACTTTCGAATGTGCATGGATGCTCTTAGAGCATAGTTTAAGAAACATATGCGGAGATGAATCGATGATATTCTTGAACCAGATTTTAGGGCAGGAGAACATTAGCGTTATAGCTGCCCAGTATTGTATATATACTAATAAATGTCTGGCTAGTGCTACTTTTCATTATTGCAGAATGCTACTGAGAAGTAAGCAACTGCCGACTGAAAAAATGGCGTTGGCAATTTTGTTACCAGAGTCAGTTCAATTGTATCAGTAAAATGGTGTACCCCAGAGATAGATACCTTTAAATCTAACTTTGTCAATTTGGACACTTGTTAATTTGCATTATCTTTTACACTTTTGATAGCATGTAATATCAATAAATAAGTAGAAAAAGTATCTTGTAGCCGGGATGGATTTGTTTAATATTAGTGAAAAGTTTTCTGACTAACAAAAACAAGATTTTAATTTTGAAATAACGGGATGGCTTTGTACCTTTTTATGAATGAAATGTTTCTACTTGTTGAAACGATTGAATGTGCTACCGCGTCATACGTAATGGGTTCGGAAACATATCGTACGAAGTCTGATCTAGAGAGAGTGCTATAGAGAGAAGGTTATTGCTATGACTTCTGACTTATTGGAATATCTCTAACCTATACAATTAGAGACTGATTTTACCTCAAACTCTTAGGAGATAAAGATTGTATTTGTCTTAAATACTTAAGAGATAAATATTCTCTAAATAACTGTATTTATCCAAACTAACAAATACACATTATATGCTAGTGGGCAGATAATTGGTCCATTGACCTAATTTATTAACACTACTAATAATCAATGAAAAAAATATTCTTGAAAGTACCTAGGAGGCTTTCAACTTGCATGAAAATGCTAAATCGACTTTTTTGTCATTGTTTTATATTTGTACTAGGTTCTTTTATGAGAAAATACAAAATGGTGACAATATAAAACATGTTAACGTGCAAATGCATTGGTAATTGAATAGAGTTTTTTTAAATGAGTAGAAGCGTGCACGTAACATCCATATTTTTTAAAAAACATTGAAGGATATAATTGTTAGTCGGGTTCCCATAATCAAGTTGTAGATTACTCATCACCGTGATTTTTTTTTGTTATATTTGTGTTGATTTCCTTCTTTCTTCATATTAGAATAGTTCTTCTTTGATTTGGCTCTAACATAAAGCTTTTATTTCTTTTCTAATTTGCACAAAAGGTGGTCTAATCACTCGTGTAACCCGTAAAAAAGGATTGCTTTATTTACAACAAATCTTCCTATTTAATTAAAAATAATAGAAGAATTCTTGAATCCAATGATTACCAGTGTATTTGGATGAAATAATTGAACTGAGAATTTAACTTTCCAGAGGATTTACAAATATATCACACTAAATTTCTTGTTTGAATTATGATGAGATGAATTTATCAAATTTGAAAAGAAATTTTGGTGTGCTAAAATCTTCTTTACAAATAACTAGTCAAGACTAATTATTTGACAAATCCTTACCACATATATATAGGGAGAAAGTGACTTTTTTGTGTCTCCATAATTTTAGCAACTTTCTTCTACTAAAAAACGAAACTCTCTCTCACTAGTTTTTATCCACACACCATCAACTTATTATGTGAATTCAATTTTTTAGATGTAAATCCACATATAAATATTCGCTTCTTCAAAACTGTCCAAACAACAAATTTACAATTCCATAAATTTGTATATCAACGAATTTTAAAATGAAATTGAACTTTGAAATGTAAGGTACTTTAAAATTCTACATCCAAACAGATTCTAAAATTTTAAACTACCTTGCATTTCAAAATGTAGGAAAACGTAGTTAAAATTATCTGAAAAAGTAAACCCAGATAATTTGATGGGTATGGATATAGACTATTGATAGAGAGTTTCTTTTTCTAATAGAAACACGTAGCTAAAATTATGGAGACAAAAAAAAAGTCATTTTCTCCTTATATTTGTGAAAATTATTTATTAAATAACTAGTCTGAACTAGTTATTTCTAATCCAACCTAAAATTTTATAAATCTATCTCATCATAATCTAAATAAAAAATTTGATTTAATGTATTTTTAAATTTTTTATAAAAGTAAATCTCCATTTTAATCACCTTATCCAAACACACACTAAATTATTACAAAATTTCCCCCGAACTGTGTGCATCATACTATAGAGACAAACAATATGGGCCATGTTCTTTTATGTGAGTCAAAGAGGGAAAGTTTGCCAGACCGGGGGGTCCAATAATGTGCCATTTTATTGAAGGAGACAGGTTCCATAATTCGACAGATGAAGATGACGATAGTTACTGTTGATGAAGTACTTTTTATCTAGAATTATTAATGATTGGAGCCTATTGCAATATCTTTAGGTTAGAATGATATAACTGAGTCGAGTATAAGGCAGAACTAATAAAATGTTTTTGAATTTTACTTAATTACGACAATAAATACCTACATGATACAAAATATTACGTATAAACGTTTAGTTGTCCTTAAATGATGAATAAAAGGGTGCCTTATGGAGTATCACGCATCGACGAGGGGGAACGGGGAGGGGAGAGAGAGTAAGGTAGCTAAGGAGCATGTTTGAAAGAATATAAATTGTATGATGATAAAAGTACAATATGTGTGAGGAAAAAGCTGTAAGTCATTTACACACGTAATGATCATGAAGGAAAAAAAAAGTGATCTTAACGAGTTAAAATAGTACTTATATACATACATACAATTCCTTTTTTTTTTTTGGCTCATATTTATTCTTTCTTTTATTGTAAAATTTAATCAATTATTAAAATCAAATTTATTCTGCTTTAAGTAAAATCGGTTTGTTGTTTGATAAAAATAATTGTAAACTAATTTAAAGTAACAAAAAGTGTTTGAATAGGAAGTGTTTAAATCAGTTCCGCTATGGTAAAATAATCATAAGAGATAAATAATAACTTTTAATTTTCAATACCCATTTAGTAAAGTAATGTAAATATAACTCTGCTCTGAATAAATAAATACAATATACAAATAAATTATTAAAAAATTATTTTTATTCACCTACAAGAGCTATTTATTACTTCTTATTTTAAAATTAAAAATATGCACAGCTCAGATTAGTGCCTATAGTATGATAACTTATGGCAGTAAGATATATGAAAATAATATGGCAATTTATAAGGTCAAACTTGATCATAAAAAAACATTTCATAATCCTCATTTTTTAAAAATTATAGATTAAATCAGTTTTTAACTTTTTAAGACATATAAATCTCTTACTCTTTTTTGTCAAATATTTAAACAGACTAAGCTTATCTCAAAATCAATTTCAAATATCATCTAAAATCCTACCCCATGATAGTAATCGAGATTTAATATGTTTGATCTAGTATGACATCTAATTAGTACGCCCTCTCTTGGTGTATCGTATCTCTACGATAAAAAAAAAAAAAAAAAGGAATGATTATCCATTTAAAACTATTGATCATTAACATGACATCTTATTATTATACCTTAATTGTCTACCAACACAACATAACATAGTCAAGTCAATTAAACGTAACACACTCCAACTAGATTTCTCACGAGACAGACGACTAATCTGTTCTCACGCACGCAGCATCACCCTCTAATAATAGTAATACGTAGAGACGAAATCCAAATCGAAATCCAAATCGGAAAAGTTACGGAAACTCCCTAGGATTAAGAGAAGGAGGGCCCACCGCCCACGTACGAGGCCCAGTAAATCTCGGAGTCCGCGTCCCCACGGGACCAGTCAAAACCCGGGTAGAACTCACCCGGGTCCAAACAGGGAGATGCTTCCGAATATTCCATGATTCCCCCCAATCCCCTTCCAAACCGGATGAATTATCCTGTCCTCTTCTCCATCAATCCATATCCTCTCTCCTCCATTATTGCGAACCTTTCGCATCATTCATATACCCCTCCCCTCTTCTGCTTCACTTTTCACAGGACAGAGATATACTTCTTCAGTTTTTCTTCAACTGTTTTTTACGTACTTTTTGCCAAGAGACTCGACCATGTCTGTGCAGTTTTCCTCTCCCGACGACGACCAGCAGCTCATTGACAAACTCGGCCTATTCAAGATCCAAGGCCGGGATAAACGTCGCCACAAGATCCTCCGCATCGTCGGCAAATTCTTCCCTGGTACTTTTGCACATGCTTCATCCTCATGATGTTTCGTCAGTTTCAAAGCGCGCATTAAGCGGTTTACATCTATCTCGTAGTCATTCATGCGCTGTTCTCGATTTGATTTTTGACTGACGGTGTGACTGCAGCTCGGTTCGTGAGTGTTGACGCGGCGAAGAGGTATCTGGAAGAGAGAATCTATCCTGAACTGGAGAGAGAGCCATTTTCGGTGGTGTACGTGCACACCGACGTCCAAAGGAGCGAGGATTTTCCCGGAATCTCAGCCCTGCGATCTATCTACGATGCGATTCCGGTCAAGGTCAAGGAGAATCTCGAGACCGTTTATTTCGTCCACCCGGGCCTACAGGCGAGGCTCTTCCTCGCCACCTTTGGCCGCTTCATTTTCAGCGGCGGGTAATTTCCATTTTGTAGCAAAAAGATCTTGTCGTTCCCGGTTTATCAGGTGAACTGTGTTGTGACGGAGGAATGATTTGTGTTTGTGTGTGCGTGCAGGTTGTATGGGAAGTTGAAGTACGTGAGCAGGGTGGAGTATTTGTGGGAGCACGTGAGGAGGAGGGAGATTGAGATTCCAGAGTTCGTGTACGATCACGATGAGGATCTGGAGTACCGTCCGATGATGGACTACGGGTTGGAGAGTGATCTGCCGAGGGTGCACGGTGCTCTCGCGGTGGATTCCCCTGTTGCTATGTATTCCATGAGGTGCATCTCCTAGTAGCCAGAAGAAGCGCCAGATAAGGCTTAGCTGTGTAAATATATATGCATATATATATATATATATATATATATATATATATATATATAGGGGGCCGATCCACACCCACCGGTGGAGAAATAACAAATTTCTCCACCGAACCGCTGGTAAGACCAGCGGTTGGCCACGTGGGCCAAAAAAGGACGAAAAGGGACAAAAAAGGACGAAAATACTATGATAAATTCATGAAAATATCACGAGAAAATGAAAAACTCGTGAGAAAATGGTGGCAATAATGCCCAACCGCAACTCCTACATGCGGTTGGCATTATTGCCTTCCGTGACCCCACCCCCCACCCGTCACCCCCTTGCCCCCCACCCCCTTGCCCCCCACCCCGTGGCCCCCACCCTATGTCCTTTTCCCCCACCCGTGAACCCCCCTTCCCCCACCCGTGAACCCCCTCTTCCCCCACGTGTCATTACCACCCTACCCCCCACCCCCACGTGTCATTCCCCCCTCCCCCTCCCTGCTGTTCACTCACGGTTCTTCTCTTCCTCTCTCACTTTTCTCTCTATAAAATCCCTCCTCCCCGAATCATTTCTTCCACCCTCCTCATTCTCCCTATCTCACCTACATACAAACAAAAAAAATTTACGCTAGAAGATCGGTGGATAACCGCTAGAAGACCGGTGGATTTTTCTTGAAATATATCAAGTTAAAACAAGTAAGTATTTTTCAATTTGTTCTTACCAATTGATTGTTTAAATTGTGTTACGCTTAAGTTGTTCTTACAATAGTCTAAAATTCGTGTTTAGGGCGTCAAAGGGCGTCAAAATTACGTTTTGACAAATCGGGGTATTACATTCGAAAAATTCCAAAATAGCGATTTTTTAGGGCGTCAGAAATAGAATTTTTCACGAATTTATAAAAAATAGCTAGAGCTAGATTTTGCCAAAGTACGAAACAGAGACCCTAGTTATTTTCAAAAGATCTATATCAGGTAAAAATTTCAGATTTTTCCAAAGACCGGAAAGGGGTTAACTGATACACGCAACCTTGTAACTTTGCAGTGTAATTTAAAATATCAAGCCAGCGCGATTTCGCGCGAAACTTTTATGAGAACCCTAGGGTGTTGGGAAGTTCCATTCCCCAGGAATTCGGGCCATTCCGAAGCCGTTAGCTAATTTTTTGGCCGAACGGGCTTTTAAGCGCTCGATCCGGACACCGGTTCGGGATTTTTAGGCGAAAAATCCGTAAAATACTTTTTAGATCAAGAATGAACTCAGGAAGCTTAAAATAGCATTTTAAAGCACTTTTGATATTTTCTGAAGCCAGGGGGTATTTTGGTAATTTGCCACCCCGAGAGGGGTATTTTGGTAATTTTCCCGAAAAAATTTTCCAACGGACTTTTAAGTCCAGAAATGTAAGTAAAACGCCTGAAATGTTGTTTTGCAGCTGATTGCGGGGCGTAATTGTCGCTAAAGGTGAAAACTTAATTAGACAGTTTTTTTACGAATTTATAAAAAATAGCTAGAGCTAGATTTTGCCAAAATACAAAACAGAGACCCTAGTTATTTTCAAAAGATCTGTATCAGGTTAAAATTTCAGAGTTTTTCAAAGACTAGAAAGGGGTTAACTGATACGCGCAACCTTGTAACTTTGCAGTGTAATTTAAAATATCAAGACAGCACAATTTCGTGCGAAACTTTTATGAGAACCCTAGGGTGTTGGGAAGTTCCATTCCCCAGGAATTCGGACCATTCCGAAGTCGTTAGCTAATTTTTTGGCCGAACGGGCTTTTAAGCGCTCGATCCGGACACCGGTTCGGGATTTTTAGGCGAAAAATCCGTAAAATACTTTTTAAATCAAGAATGAACTCAGGAAGCTTAAAATAGCGTTTTAAAGCAATTTTGATATTTTCTGAAGCCAGGGGGCATTTTGGTAATTTGCCCCCCCGCGAGGGGTGTTTTTGTAATTTTCCCGAAAAAAAGTTTTTCAGTCCAGAAATGTAAGTAAAACACCTGAAAGGTTGTTTTGAAGCTGGTTTGATGGGCGTTAGGGTGACAATGAACCCCCGGGGGCTATTTTGCTAATTTTACGTTACACAAATCTGTGCTTAAAATAACTTTTAGTTCAGGAAAGGGTGTGAGACACCTGAAAAGTTATTTTAAAGAGTGAATTCAGGAAGCTTGTTGTCAGGGGGCATTTTGGTAATTCGCATCCCCGATAGGGGTATTTTCGTAAATTTGCAGCGTTAAGTTTTTCAAAGGATTTCTTAGTCCAGAAATGTAAGCAAAGCACCTGAAAGGTTGTTTTGAAGCTGATTTGGGGCGTTAGGGTGATAATGAACCCCCGGAGGCATTTCGGTAATTTGTCGCTCATCGGGGGCTATTTTGCTAATTTTACATTATACCAAATTTCTCGAAAGACGGTGGTTTAAATAAATTTTATTCTTCTTTTATTTAAATCTATGACTTGTTGAGAATGATATAATTTTTATTTTTTAGATTCCAGTATAAATATGGATGCAACTGGAGGAAATAATTTTTGTGAAGGTTCTGATCCACCTTACGTTGGTCAAGTTTTTCAAGCACTGGACGAAGTTGAAGCATACTATAGAGCATATTCGAAAACGATAGGTTTCGGTATTAGAACTAAGACGACTAGAAAACGGGCGAATACAGATCAAATTTGTGCAAGACTATTTGAGTGTCATAGAGGAGCACCGCATGTAACTCCGGTCGTTCGGATCAGTGACGAAGGGACAACAAGACAAAGAAAACGGGACACATTTCCGGGTACCGGCTGCAAGGCCCATGTGTATGCAGTACACCGAAAAAATGAAAACCATTGGGTTGTCACAGGAGTGGAGTTGAGCCATAATCATCAGTTGATGACCCCCAGTAAGATTGGTCAAATTCATCAACACCGAGAAATAAGCGCGGCACACAGACAACTAATTTTTACAATGGCCGAGGCTAAAATTCCACCTTCTAAGATGATGGGGGTTTTCTCAAGCCAGGCTGGGGGGATTGACAAGTTGAGTTTCAACGAAGTAGACCTTCGAAATGAACTTCGTGCTCAGAGGAGAGAGTCTTTCGGTAAGAGTGATTCTCAAACTACACTTGATCTCTTCAGGTCCCTTCAGAGTGAGAATTCTGGATTTTTTTACAGTCTCCAACTGGATGATGAGAACCGCATTAGTACTATATTTTGGGCGGACCCCCGTTCTAGAGCTGCTTACCAAAATTTTGGGGATGTTGTGACGTTTGACACCACATACCGCACCAATAAGTACTCTATGCCTTTTGCTCCGTTCACCGGGGTGAACCACCACTATCAGTCAATCTCGTTTGGCTTTGCCCTGCTTAGGGATGAGACGGAGGAGTCATTTACGTGGTTATTTGAAACGTGGCTTCAAGCAATGTATCATATTCCTCCAAAGACCATCATCACCGACCAAGATCTGGCAATGAAAAATGCAATCGCTAAGGTCCTTCCAGATACTCACCATGGCCTGTGCACATGGCACATAAGCAACAAATATCCCGAACGGCTTCACCATGTATATGCAAACCATCCGTCATTCAAGACTGACTTTAATACATGTGTGAAGAAATCGTTGACGGTAGACGTGTTCGAGGAGAGGTGGGCCACGTTAATGGATACTTACTATTTGCACAATCACGAATGGTTACAATCGTTGTATGAGATCAAGACACAGTGGGTCGGTGCCTACACCAAGAAGTTTTTTGCAGCCGGAATGACTACGACCTCGAGAAGCGAAGCTATGAATTCATTCTTTGATGGGTACGTAGGCCAGTCTTCAAGTATAGCGGAGTTCGTACTAGAGATGCAGAAAGCCGTTGACAGGCAATTGTACCGTGAGAGAGAAGCCGACGCGGCTACAGTTTGCAAAGAAAGAGCTATACTACTTTATTCACCTTTAGAGGCTCATGCGGCTCAAGTCTATACCAAGGAAATGTTTCGACAGTTTCAAGAGGAACTACTAAAGTCGAATCAATATGGCATGACAAAGTTGCACGAGTATTCCACCAGAGACATCAAGGTTTATGCTTTGACAAATGTGACGAACTTCGCCAATCCGTGCTCTTCGTCGGCTCCGAGGACCAGACGACATTTTACCGTAGCAGTTTGTAAGGACACCGGGTTGGTTAATTGCAACTGTCAACTGTTTGAGCATAAAGGTATACTTTGTCGACACGCGTTGAGGGTTTTGAGCGCCAAGAATGCTAGTGAAATCCCTCCACCGTATATCTTGGAACGGTGGACGAAGGAAGCCAACAGAGTCCACGGTCACATTCCTTACGTGCCCAATGTTTCAGTTGATTTCGAGCAATCTGAGACGCTGCGATATAATCACCTTTGTAACATCATGCACGGTTTATCAATGGATGCAGCGTCGACATTTGATGGGTACAGGTATCAAGTTGAAGCAGCCGCACGGGATAAGGCTAAGCATGCACAGTTTAGGATGGCATTACCAGAAACTGTGGACACTCCGACTACTCGACCAACTCCAGGCGGTAGATTCAATCGAGCCAAACAGCCAGTCATTGACGGCACTGACCTACAAGGTGAGGAGGACGACATTTTTGATCCAATTATTTCTCAAACAAAAGGGCGAAAACGAGCAATACGCATGAAGAATCCGATTGAAGAAGCAACGGGTCAAAAAAAATTACGAAAGTGTGCGTTGTGTAATAAGATGACTGATCATGACAAGAGAAACCATTATAAAGTGTTAGGTATCGAACCTGGCAGTATGGTCGAGGAGGACGATGATGAGGAAGAGTGTTAGGGTTAATGTTTCAGTTGTATAAATTGAACTTTTATAATGTTTAAATTTGTGATTTGGTTTGTGCAATCTTTAATTTGTGATTTGATTTGTGGATTATTGATATTTTTGGTAACTCCGTTTTCGGGCACACTTTAGGCCCCAATTGATAGCTTCCGAAAAAAGTTGTAATTTTTTTTGTCACTTTTTTTCCGCTCATTGCACTTCAGGCACGCTAGTTAGCCCATTTGTAAGACTTTCGGCGAAAAACGAGACACATTAATTTTTGAGTTTTCCTAGGAAGGGCCTATTCGGGCACACTTTAGGCCCCAATTGATAGCTTCCGAAAAAAGTTATAATTTTTTTTGTCACTTTTTTTCCGCTCATTGCACTTCAGGCACGCTAGTTAGCCCATTTGTAAGACTTTCGGCGAAAAACGAGACACATTAATTTTTGAGTTTTCCTAGGAAGGGCCTATTCGGGCACACTTTAGGCCCCATTTGATAGCTTCCGAAAAAAGTTGTAATTTTTTTTGTCACTTTTTTTCCGCTCATTGCACTTCAGGCACGCTAGTTAGCCCATTTGTAAGACTTTCGGCGAAAAACGAGACACATTAATTTTTGAGTTTTCCTAAGAAGGGCCTATTCGGGCACACTTTAGGCCCCATTTGATAGCTTCCGAAAAAAGTTGTAATTTTTTTGTCACTTTTTTCCGCTCATTGCACTTTAGGCACGCTAGTTAGCCCATTTGTAAGACTTTCGGCGAAAAACGAGACACATTAATTTTTGAGTTTTCCTAGGAAGGGCCTATTCGGGCACACTTTAGGCCCCATTTGATAGCTTCCGAAAAAGTTGTAATTTTTTTTGTCACTTTTTTTCCGCTCATTGCACTTCAGGCACGCTAGTTAGCCCATTTGTAAGACTTTCGGCGAAAAACGAGACACATTAATTTTTGAGTTTTCCTAGGAAGGGCCTATTCGGGCACACTTTAGGCCGCATTTGATAGCTTCCGAAAAAAGTTGTCATTTTTTTTGTCACTTTTTTTCGCTCATTGCACTTCAGGCACGCTAGTTAGCCCATTTGTAAGACTTTCGGCGAAAAACGAGACACATTAATTTTTGAGTTTTCCTAGGAAGGGCCTATTCGGGCACACTTTAGGCCCCATTTGATAGCTTCCGAAAAAGTTGTAATTTTTTTTGTCACTTTTTTTTCGCTCATTGCACTTCAGGCACGCTAGTTAGCCCATTTGTAAGAATTTCGGCGAAAAACGAGACACATTATTTTTGAGTTTTCCTAGGAAGGGCCTATTCGGGCATTTAGGCCGCAATTTCGAAAAAAGTTTTGTCACTTTTTTTTTCGCTCATTGCACCTCATGCACGCTAGTTAGCCCATTTCTATGAATTTCGGCGAAAAGCGAGACGCATAATTTTTTCGAATGCCGTCATATGAAAGGTATATTCGCGCACATTTTAGCGCCAAATTCATAGCATGCGAAAAATTATGTACATTTCTTTTTGGTACAATTTTTTGTAACATCACAGCAGCTAGCCACGCACGTCAGGATAATGGTAATGAAGGCGTCTAGCTTCATTCTTTTTCAGCTCCCAGGCTATCCTATACCTAAACGTCAAGGCATCCTTCCTAGTCCACGAGGAGTGTTTGAGCACTTCCGAGCGAGCAACGTAGTCCATGTACTTGAGGACGTAAATCCCGCAATCGTGACCGTTATATTGCTTTGGTCGGTCCTTTATCATCACGACCGTCCAAGGGTCACCCTGTGGCCGTCCGCATGCTAGCGAGAGGACAGTAGTCTGCATCCAACAATAAAAACGAGAATCAAGCCTATGAGACAAGAACAATATACTATGGGCCAAGGTCAAAAAATAAATACTAACCACTAAAGTGATGTACTCGTTGTACATCTGTGCCAGCAGCTGTCCAGGCTCGTCCTCCCTTAGGCTATCGTATATGTGAACCGTTCTGAACGCTGGATGGAGAACTAATAGGAACCAGTGGTTTGCATGATGACAGGGTATCATGATAAGGTTCGCATCAGCAGCGGGACATTGATAGTCTGCGTTCATCATGCCTAACACGTTTCGACCTGGTTTCCACTTACTCCTACCGCCCCCTCGCCTCCATTCTGTGAATTCTCTCACCGTTAATTCCACAAAATGAGTGGGATACATGTTAAGCTTCAAATATTCAGAACGGTTAAAACGTTGCTCTCTAATCCGGAGCAGTTCTATGTAAGCGTTCATGACAAAATTTGAAAGATCTGTCTCCGGCGCCAACGTTCTGATATCCTCATGACCTAGGAATGTCGCAAGGGGAAAGTCTGCTGAATTGACAGGCTCATGCCCAAAGTAGTGCCGGTCGATCCAAGCCATCTTGTCCGACCTCAATGGCTTCGTCGCTTGTCCTTTGTCCGACCGAAAGCTTGGGCGCGAGGCCTGGATTCCTACTTGGGGAACCTGACTCTGGCACTGAGAGTCGTATGCGTCAGGAGGCAAGCGACTATACGGCTCCCACACCTGACTCTGGGGCTGATAGTCGTACGCGTCAGGAGGAGGGCGACCAGACGGCTCCCACACCTGACTCTGGGGCTGATAGTTGTACGCGTCAGGAAGAGGGCGACCAGACGACTCCCACACCTGACTCTGGGGCTGATAGTCGTACGCTTCAGGACGAGGGCGACTAGACGGCTCCCCTTCGTAACCCCGGTACGCAAGACTAAAGTTTTGAACTTCAGTCTTGTACTTCTCAATGGACCTCTTGAGATTGTCAGGAGCCTGCGCGACAAACCAGTCAAACGACTCCAGCTGCTTGAACACCTCAATGCCCTGGTCAACCTAAAAAACATGGGTAGAAAAATATGGCTAATCATATTTGACAAATGGTCGATAAGGTGCGCAAATAAATTATCAAACAACACTAGCATGACTTACAATGGCCAATGCCCAGAACTGGTCATAGACCTCACGTGGCGCGTACGATGTCTTCTTCACCTGGGAAGGGCGATTCACCCTCGTGCGCGTCACCCTGAGAAACCACTGTAAGTATTCCTCAGTACTAATGCCGTCGTGCTTCAGCGATACAAGGCTATCATACGTTTCCTGCCAGGTATTCCACTGGTGCACCTCGTCACCCAACAAAATCAAGGCATCAGCCACCTCGAAGTTCGGCCCTCGACCACCCCTGTATGGCCGCATGTCTACAGCGGGTTTTGGTATCCCTTGTGGACAGCCAGCTTGCTTCATAGCTCGATCGGGCATCTGAAACTCACATTCTTCGAAGTGAATGAGCGGCACCCGAACCAAACCTGCCAGCACGTACGACACCGGAAGTTGCCAACACCACTCATCCAACAGATGCATCACCTTGCCATATGGCTGCCACGTCACCTGGGATGCATCTAGTATCTCTAGTTCCCCCCGATAGAACTTTAGATGGTGGTGAGGGTCTACCCGTCTCCACCTCCGGTTGGTCGTAGGCCCCCAGGCCCACACCCTAGGCCACGTCTCATCGGAATCTACCAACGGTTGTGGACGACCCATGGGTAGCCTCTCGTAAGACCAAACCTGTGAATGCAAACATTATATGGAATTAGTAATTAATCCCGAATATATTGACTAAGGATCCTACCAAGAAAATAAATGCTCATACCTGTAATAGAGTCAGGCAGGCGGCAATGGACTTGGCACCGTTTCTCGTAGCCTTATGCAGTGCTCGATATAGGTGCGCAAGGACAGCTGAACCCCACGAATAGGAGTATACCTCCTCAAGATCCTCCAAGAACACCATATACTTCGGATGCACCGTGTTTTTCGAATGCGTCGGAAGTAATATAGCTCCAATAATATACAGAAGGAATGCCTTCGTATACGTCACGAAATCTTGAGGAGTGTATTCATCCGGTAGCACGCCGTACTGCTCTCTCAGCCATTTAAGCTTGACGCCGTTTGTTGTAAGCGCTGCCCTTGGAATTCCCGGAAAATACTGCATAGCCATATTCGCTATGGATGCAGACGGCACGTTCAAAGTAACGGGTCTGCCGTGACATGGGATTCCAAGTATAAATCCGACGTCCTCTAACGTAACAGTCATTTCACCAAACCGGAAGTGAAATGAGTTCGTCTCGCTCCTCCATCGTTCAACTAGAGCGGATATAAGGCAATCGTCGTGTCGAGACCATTTCCCGGGATCGGTGAACAGGGTTAAATTTTGACGGTGTAATAGCTGTATTTGTTCCTCGTTTAGTACCCACTCTTCAAGGTGCCTTGTGCTTTGAATTGTTTCCAAAACACCCCTATCGACACCGTCAAATACGTGCCTCGCGACGTGGTCATCGTCATCGTATAGGATTGATGTATCATGAGGTCCAGAGCTGAAATTCATACCTTTAAGAACAAAATATAATTATAAACCAACTTAGCGTCCATAATATCCATAATATTTACATTCCAAAACTATAACTGGATCTTTAACCTAGCTTACCAACACATTAGCAATAGTCATTATTTCAATGTATTAAAACAAATCCTCAATTCCCACCACTCCGAACGCTTAATTACGCTAGTTCCCACTGAATTTAGCGCCAACGTGGTTATATAGCAATATATAGCCCGATGGCCCCTACACCTCCAACACCTCAAAACCGCTTTAAAGTCAAGTTTTTAAATGTATTACGTCAATTATATACCAAATATATCAGGAAAAATTTTAAAGGGGGCAAGTTACCAAAACACCCGCTACTTATGCAAAATATCCCCTGGCAGTCATCGCCGGTGCGTCACAAGGTTCAGAACATCTGGAACAAAATAAGTTTTCGGGTGTCTCACACCCTTTCCTGAACTAAAAGTTATTTTAAGGTATGAATTTTAAGCTGGATCCTTCCTAGCAAAATAGCCCCCGAACATCGGCAAATTACCGAAATGCCCCTGAGCGTTCACTATCACCCCAACGCCCCCGAACCAGCTTCAAAACAACATTTCAGGTGGTTTACTTACATTTCTGGACTAAAAAGTCGTTTGAAAAACTTGGCACGGGAAAATTACCAAAACACCCCTTGGCGCGGGAAAATTACCAAAACACCCCTACGCGCGCCACGTCAGCTTCAAAACAACATTTCAGGTTTTGTAATTATATTTCTGGACTAAAAAGTCCGTCAAAAAACTTAGCACTGTAAAATTACCGAAATACCCCTCTCGGGGCGGCGAATTACCGAAATGCCCCTGGCATAAAAAAATATCAAAAGTGCTTCGAAATGCTACTTGAGGCTTCCTGAATTCATTCTTGACATAAAAAGTATTTTACGGAGGTTTCGCCCAAAAATCGCGAACCGGTGTCCGGATCAAGCGCTTAAAGGGCCGTTCGGCCAAAAAAATAGGTAACGGCTTCGGAATGGCCCGAATTCCTGGGGAATGGAACTTCCCAACATCCTAGGATTCTCATAAAAGTTTCGCGCGAAATCGCGCTAGCTTGATATTTTAAAATACACTGCAGAGTTACAAGGTTCCCCGTATCAGTTAACCCCTTTCCAGTCTTTGGAAAAATCTGAAATTTTTACCTGAGACAGATCCTTTAAGAATAACTAGGGTCTCTTTTTTGTATTTTGGCAAAATCTAGCTCTAGCTATTTTTTATAAATTCGTGAAAAACTGTCTATATTTGGCACCCTAAAAAATCTCTGTTTTGGAATCTATAAATGTAATACGCTGATTTGTATAAACCTAACATTGAATTATAAGGAAATTCAAAATACTTACTTGTTGTGACTTGATGTATTTAAAGAAAAAACTACCGATCTTCTAGCGGTTATCCACGATCTTCTAGCGTAAAATTTTTTGATTTGTATTGTTGTGGAGATTATGTAGGTGAGATATGAAGTACGAAGGAAGTTGGTAAAAGATGACAGAGTGCAGAAGAAGGGTTCGGGGGAGGGGATTATAAAGAGAGAAGCGAGGAAGAGAGAAGAAAAAAGACAGAAAAAAGTGAGGAAGGGTGGGTGTTTATGCGGTCAAAGGCTGCTGCAAAAAAAAAAATTCGGCAGAAGGACACCACGTTGGGGCATCACGGGGGAGGGAAGGACGACACGTGGCATCGTGGGGAAGGACACCAGGTGGGGCATCACGCGGGGGGGCGCCACGTGGCAGGGGAGGGGGCAGGGACCAACCGCGGGTTGTAGGAGCGGTTGGGCCCTGCGGATGAGAGGAGGGGACGCCACGTGGCAGGGGAGGGGACGCCACGTGGCAGAGGGAGGGGACCAACCGCGGGTCGTAGGAGCGGTTGGGCCACGTGGCAGGGGGAGGGGACGCCACGTGGCAGAGGGAGGGGACCAACCGCGGGTGGTACCGGCGGTTGGGCCACGTGGCATCCCCTCCCCCTGCCACGTGGCAGAGGGAGGGCACCAACCGCGGGTGGTACCAGCGGTTGGGCCACGTGGCAGGGGGAGGGGACGCCACGTGGCAGGGGCGGGGACCAACCGCTGGTGCCACCAGCGGTTGGTCCCCGCCCCTGCCACGTGGCGTCCCCTCCCCCTGCCACGTGGCCCAACCGCTGGTACCACCCGCGGTTGGTGCCCTCCCTCTGCCACGTGGCAGGGGGAGGGGATGCCACGTGGCAGGGCCATCGCTAATACCGCCGGTTGGCCATGCTGGTGGGCCACGTGGCAGGGGGAGGGGGACGCCACGTGGCAGGGGCCATGGGGTTGGGCCACGTGGCAGGGGTGGGGGACGGCACGTGGCAGGCATATTAATGCCAACCGCTGGTTGTGCATGCGGTTGGTGTCCTTTTTCTCTCTCTCGCCATTTTCTCACCATTTCTCGTGCCATTTCTCGTGCCTTTTTTGCCATTAATGCAGTGACCGTACACCTTTTTCGCCTTTTTGTCCCACGTGGCCAACCGCTGGTAAGACCAGCGGTTCGGTGGAGAAATTTGTTATTTCTCCACCGGTGGGTGTGGATCGGTCCCCATATATATATATATATATATATATATATATAATAGTAGTAAAATGAATGCAACAAATTAGGTTGTGAAAATTGTCAGAAGCTGAATGCAAAGAAACATCGACTTTTGGGTTGCCCTTACCTGCAATGCGACACTGGTAATTCTGAAGAAAGAAAGAAGCCACTAGCCCAAACTCGGGCTGCGAATTAATATCGAGTACATCTAGAGGCCAAGTCTGCCTATCTAGAAGCTATTTGACCCCACCTACTCTATAATAATTGGGTTTAATTGGGTCGAAAA
>JAVXUP010004737.1:0-26841 GCA_033070095.1 Escallonia herrerae
TAGGCAAAAGTATGCATGTCTTATCAGCCGATACATGTCATCCCTGAGGGTGACGCGTCACGAGAGGTTCATAAATACCAGTGCTCCTCTAGACTGTTAATTCTCATATTCACTCTGTTTGCCCTACATGGGTTTGCTTTGCCTGTCTGAAAAGACTAACCACTCAACATTAGTATGATCATCGAACGCCCTTACCCTAGCCACTGGTCCAGAGCCCTTACGGAGTCCACAGGAGAACGTCATAGTGGTGGGAGAAGGAATAGGCGCGATGCTCTCCTAAGACCTGCTCCAGTCTCAGAGCGACCCGAGGGTAATCTTTCTAAAGACGTCGACGATCACCAATGACGTGATTGCGACATGAGGTGATCGTCGATATGGTCATAGCTCAGGCATGCCTAGTATCGTGCAAGCCACCCCGGGCGGAGATAGTGTCTTTTAGAACAAGCTTTATTCTGCTAGGAAGGGTTTTTATGCCAGAGCATTGAGATCAGAGCCCCTAAGAATGATGTACACTCCAGAGAGAGGGTCGAAGCATGTTCCACGTCCAAGGCAGGGGTGCATGGTATGGTGAATAGATGGACCAACAGCAGGGGGTGCGGTCATGTGCCAGAGAGCCGGGGACGTGACTATATTAGTAGCACCACGGTTGGGGGTTTTAGGAGCATTTAACAGGGTAGTGGCGCACGGGCGCTGACAACGGGTGTCGGGGATAAGGCATTGTACCAGGGACAAGTAACATGAAAGTGGCGACGGCACGGCAATGTCTATCATGAAAGTGGGCATCGTACCGGAGGCACGTGACACATGAATCGGGCGCAGGGCGCCAAAGTCTATCGCATAAGTGGTTGTCGTGCTGGGAGCATGTGACCATGAACAGTGCACATGTGCAGCGACGGCTATCGTGGAAGTGGGCGTCTTGCCGGGGCACGTGACGCTAGAATGACTCATCGACATAGCGAATTCTGTCATGGATTAAGGTTGTAACTAATAATGTATGTTTTATGTGATTATTCAATTTGGTATGTACTTTAGGTAAGTTATATAATAAAACTCTTGGGATTGGTTTCTGAGCAACAAAATGAGAATGCTCTGTCGAACTTTATCTAATTACTGAACTTATATTTGGGATCAAAATGTAATATGAATTAATAGTACTTTTTGTTCTGACTTAGTTATCACATATTGAGTTTCTGTAGGTCCCCCCCTTCTTTTTTCCCTTTGTTTTATATGAGATTAATATTTGAGCAAGTTAGTTGGTTTCTAGAATGAAGCACACAAGGTTTAACTGTCCAAAATGACAAATAAATTATACGAAACCAAAAAAACAATGGCAAAAGTCAATTAGAAATTTGGAGTCCCAAATTGACCAAACCCGATGGAGTTTGATTCAGTTTGTTTTTTTATTGTACTAAATTGAGTAATGTCGCTTTAATTTGCAATTCACCTCCAAAATCATACCATTTCCTCAGCCTCAAACAGAGTGGCCAAGGCCAAGTCAGGCATGACCCAAGCTCGACCACTTGCCAAGATGTAGGCTGGGCTTGGGCTATAACACTAGAATGTGTTCGGCTGGATGAGATAAACGAGACAATAAGCAGAACTTTTAGATCCAAGCTTGAGCCGTTAAATGATTCCTCCCTTCCACAATTTTGGTATCAGTTTGAAAATTAAACATTTTACGAACAATTATGCATTCATCATTTTGCTCTTACAATATGCAAATGATGTCTAATATGATCCTCACTCTTATAATTTTAAGGGATTATTATATGGTACATCATGTAAGTTTTGTAGCCTACATTTAAAACTGGTACCAAATTTTGGAGCTTCTTGAAAAGAAAAGTGGTACTAGAGTAGATTGATTCCATTCATTTACACCACCATTTATCCCTTATACAACAGTAGAAATCCAGTAGCCTAAAGGGATATGGGCACATACATACAAATTTTAAACTAGCCAATTTTTGGGTAAAAATGATTTATGACTGAGAGTCTGTTTGACTGACGATAAAAGAAAGAAAAGAAAAAAAGAACTTCAACTTTGTAGGTGTTCATTTAGGAGAAAATATCAATACTACCGCGATACCATGGCATACTGCTAAATGCATTTCACAGTATGATTAATTTCCTCTATTTAACCTATGAAGTTCCTCATCATTCATTCCATGTCAACCATCTGAAGTGTTTGCATTATCATCTTTTTTATGCAATATTTTCTCGTTTGTTTAGCAAGAATGTTGCGGACTCATGTCTCCCAACTTTTCGAAAATAATTAATTATTCTTAAAATACGAACATACTGATTAGGAAAACATCTTGCAAATGATATTTTTCCTCCACTTAAACCTTATCTTCCTGTCCCATACAAAAGTACCATTGTTCTAGTAAAAAAAAATCTTCTTCTTCACATAACCTGTCATTTGTATCGATGCAACATGACATATCGTCCGACAAAATCAACCGAGATTCTCCATCTCTAAATCATATAGGAAACAGTATAATCAACTGCTTGCAATTAGATGAACCACGTATGTCTTTTTTTTTCACCAATAAAATCAACAAACCCAACTTTTATAATCACTCATCATTTTCTAATTTACTTTCCCTTCCATATCTTTCTTTCTTTTGACTTTATTGTATTTCTCTTGCTCTCGAAAATGGCTTGCTTGGTGATAAACGATGATAATTGCTTACTTAACGATATACGAATCATTCACGACAAATATAGAGAGCCTCGTGCATTGTGAATTATTATAAATAAACATATATATTTATATTTAAATAAAAAGAAGTGTCTTAGTACTACTACTACCTTATAATCCAACTTGGCGAATTAATCTTTCTCGTTCGGCATCTTCAGCCCAACCCTAATTTTTCTTGGCTTCTGCAACCATCCTGCGAAAATGTACCAGGCACCGCAACCCTATTTCCCCAATTACTCCCCTATCCCTAGCGCTAACCCTAATTCTACCCCTGCCTCCGCCACGGCCGCCGTACCTTACCCTGTCATCACCTCCCAACCCGCACTTCTCCCTCCGGGTACCCACTCGAGCCCGTATGGACCCCAGACCCCCGACCCGTGTCGCTACCCTGCGATCCAATTCCAACCCGCATCTCACCCTGACCCAAATGCCGTTTCTCAGAACGTCGCGGTCATGCAGCCGGACCCAAATGCATACCCACCTGTAAGTCCTACGTTCCTCATCTGGTCCTGTCACACGCACACATACGGAGTGTTGGTTTTGTAGGTTGGAATTTATGTGAAGTGTAGTAGTTTTGTTGCTTAAACCAGGGTTTTACGGCGTAATCTTAGGAGCCGTGGTCTTTAACTGGTCGTTTATTTGTGTACGTTGGCGGATCAAGGTTTTTGTAAGGTGTAAAGTGAGCATTTTTTTTTTTGGCAGACACCTCTGAAGATGCTTGTCCACAGCTCATTTGTCGCTGAGATGTGTACGCCTTGTCGGTTGCGTAAGCAACAAGTGAGGTGTGAATAAGCATATGATTTTTGGAGTTGGTTTCAAGTTCTTATCCATCAGCTCTAATAATGTTTCATGTTAAGCTATCTAGGCTATGCATGGATCGTGAAATCCTCAAGGGAAACGAAATAAAGTGTGGAGCAAAATTTTCTGTCTAGATTAAAAAAATGTCTTGTACCACATTGAAACAACTAACGCTGAGCTTGGATGCAGCAATTCATAATGAATTAGTAGAAAAGCTTTAATTGGATGAAAAAAACTACAAAAAGGGAAAGTTATAGTTTTGGAATACATCTATTCTCTCTTTTTAAGCAACCAAACAAAAGCAACAATGTATAGATTGTTGTTTCCATTTTCCTTGTCCTTGTGGGCTTCAAGACCTAAACATAGGATTATGGTATTGGAATTTTTGAACATTTTATAATTTCCTCAATCGGCTAACAATAACAAAAGTTTACGACCATTTTCATTCATTTTTCCTTTTCTTGGTGGATTTCAACCAAGCATAGTATTGAGGATAAAATTTGTATTTTTCGTTTTTGGCCATCAGAATGCGATGTAATTTTCTTTGACACTATTCAAGGTGGTTAATTACCTATAAAATCGAGAAACTCGAAAATTATGATTCTTCTAAATCAAGGTGGTCACCACCTTGCTTATGTTAACATCCCCCGGGCGGGGGTGTGGCCGCACTATCATCTCTATTATAAGTTTCTGGGGTTTAATGTTATAAGCCGCATTATTTGTTTATATATGTTTTCCTATTTCAGGCTATCAATTCTTTGGCTGAGGCACCAATGAATATGTCACATTTGAATTATATCAACCGCTGGATGTCGACACCAACGGGACCAAGAAAGTTTGCCCTCCTTTGTGAGGTTTGCAGCATTTATTGTGATACCAAGGATGACCTAGAGAATCACATGCTGGGTAAAAGGCATAAAAAGAATCTGCAAATTAAGATGTATTTAGCAGGTGAGACACCTACTACGGGTGCGACACCTACTACGGGTGCGCCACCAACTATGGGCACGACAACAACTTTGGGCGCGGCACCTGCTACCCCTGCGGAAGTCCAAAATGGAGGTTTGGGGCCAACTGTACCGGCGGCTTCCATGATTTTCTGCACAATGTGCAATGTTACATGCAATAGTCAAGCTACGTTTGACAATCATCTTGTTGGTAAAAGGCATGCCAAGGTATTTAACAAAGTTTTTTTACTTTCTTCTAAATGGACTCGGTTGGTATATACCATTTGCCGTTTCTTTTACAAGTTTTGTTACTCTTGCCACAGATCGTACTTATTCCATGGCATGCATACTATTACCACATATGTTTCTTATTGTTACATGTGTAAAGAATCAAATTTTGCTTCTGTGCTTATAGGGAACTGTTGTTGTCGTGTTATTGAAGTGGTGTGAAGTATTTATTTAGATTTTACTTTGTTCATTCGTCATTAGGTTTTTAAGCATAGTTGAGACGATTATATCAATCCTTTCTATTGAGTTCTTGTGTCATTGTCGTTTTTTAGGTGATGAGTGTTACTCGGGTGACTTGGCTAATCATAGAACTTCAGACACGATAACCAATGAAGGAGAAAGCTAAACGAAAGATCTCCATGTTTGGTCTATTGGCTCAGCAATGATGAGAGAATGAGGGGTCGAAGATGCGTAATTGGATGTAGTGCCCATATGAGGTTCGAAATGGTTTGCACTAGAAACTGGTTTAATAAGTGGACTTCTAAAGGGCCGGAGTGGAATGGTGGAAGTGAACACCGCTTGTTGGCAAGTTTGGGCTTTTATTATTTGTACGTTTGTTAGTTTGGCTTTAGATTCCAGAAACATATCTGATATTTTGTGAAGTTCGAACTTGTTTTTGGACACAAATATCTGGATCTGAAGAGAAAAACTTTGGAATTCAGAAATGGCTGGGTATGGGTGGTCTCAAGCTCCTTTTCTTGTGATTCTGGATCTAAGCCATCTCTTGTGGTAGCAGGCATACTCAGAGTAGGAAGGAGTGGTTGGTTGGAATGTATTTTTTCCCCTTATGCTGGAATTCAAATTAGATCTATAGTCGTTCTTGTTTTCATGGACTTAAAGAGCTTTGAGGTAATTGGAGAAGGTATGGAGGTTTTGTGGGCTGGATAAGAGCTCGGGGAGAGGGGCCTCCTCAAGAGGATGTGAATCCTCTTCAAATGCCATGGACAAATTCCCCCAGTGGTAAATTTTACATTGATGTTGGCTGTCATGCTGCAATTTGAGGAGCAAAGTGATCCGTTGCGGTGGTGGTGATGCATGCCTGCAGGTGATTGACACAGCATGTGGTGTGATTGATGGGGACCTTGTTGTGTGCTGAGTTTGGATGTTCTGCAAAGGCGGAGATTTGTGCTTAGGCAACTTCCTTCTCTTTTCCGCAGTCACTTGCGGTTAGTGAAATGAGGAACGATTATCTTGTTATTGTGCTGGTGTCTCAGGTAGGGCTGAAGGGTGGGTTGTGCTGATTTGACAGTGAAGTTCAGTTTATCAGAACAGGTTGGTTAAATTGGAGGCATGCCTCTAGGGGTTGTGCAATCAAATCATTCCCCTAAAGTTTAGGGGAAAAATGAAAGGACGACAGGTAGGCTATTGATGTTGCATGATTCAGAATTTTAGGCAGCATTTTTATAAGATGGTGTAATAAATGTAGTTTGTTATGACTTTTTTGAGGGTGATGAGGTTAAAGCATTTGGTATTCAGAAAGGGTGGTGAAGAAACAAAAGATTTTAGAGTGGGTGGTTCTAGGAATGCATGATCCTCAATCCTCTAGTGGTGCAAAGAATTAGAATGACTCAAGGGTTATGATAGGGGTTCCACGTTAGTCTCAAAAGTTGGTTCCAACATTATGTGGTTCAATACACTCCTTTTTGTTTGAAAACACTTTACCATTTCAGTTGTTTTAAAATTGCCACTGCCACATCATTTGGAAACCAACTAACGGGAACAAGGTTGGGATCCCTGTCATTACTCCAACTTTGATGCTAATCTAGTCGGTAGTTTGTTTGTCAATTGATGGTTTTTTCTTGTGTTCTTTTCTTGGTATATTTTGAAATATCTTTGTGAGTACATGGGGTGTCTGGTGTGTTTAAGAATTTTGATTATTGGTAAGGGGCATAGCTTTTAGAAATTACCACTGGCTGGTTCAAAAAAATTGAGGCAGTTGCTAGGGACATATTTCATGTGGCAATGTGGAGAGCTTGAGATGATAATGGAACTGTGGCGTTTGCATGTGGCTTGTCCTCTTTACCAGAATTGAAATTGTTACTATATTTGATTAATAACCACCAGATTGGAAAGAAAGCATGTTCCAGTTTTGCTGTTTGAAAAGATTCTGTGCAGCCAAGGCACGTTGGTATGTAAGAGCCTTGCATTTGAACCATCTATTTAGCTGATTGATGTTGCAAATTTGAAAATCTTCTGCATACCCCAGGCATGTAATAGATGCTACATACTTTCTTTCCGTATCATGCATTCAGATTAGACCAAAGTTAATTTGGGCATCTCCTCAAACGTGTGGATAAGTCCTTTCTTTTCTTGATAATAATGATGCTTGAGTAACTGGTGTTAGGTTATTCTAACAGTGGTTATGCGTTTGAATTTCTTATTGCTAGACAGGCTTCTGCCAGACATTCAAGTGGACCTGGACCATTTGCTGCTGCAGTTTCTAACCCTGTATCGTCGATCAGCACAGCAGTGCAGTCTCAGGATTGTGGCCTCAAGAAATCCAAAATTGTTCAATCTGTCTGGTGTGAAGTTTGCAATATAAGTTGTGACACCAACGAGGTCTTTAACGTACACAGGTTGGGGAAAAAGCACTTGAAGAACCTGGAAAAATCCAAGAGCACCGACACCCCTTCTTCTACTGGTCAACCTGCCACAACACCAATAATTGGACCAGGGGAAAACCCTGAGGCAAATAAGGGCAAGACCCTCGGTGTGCAGACTTCTAAAAGGAAGGCAAAGCGGTTACAAGCATCAGAGGATATAGAGACCAAGAAGCGGAAGATGTTAGAAGGTGGAGCAGAAGAAGGTTGTGTTAGAGCGTGCACTATGTGCAATGTGGTGTGCAATAGCCCCGCAGTCTTCCATACTCATATTGTTGGCCATAAGCATATTCTGATGTTGAGGAAACAGGCAGAATCTGGAGTCACCACACCTGATCCCCAAGCACTTACTGCCTCCTAGTAGGCAGCAAGGAAATCCTTGCATTCTGAAAAGAATAGGTTTGAAAGACTTTGATTCCCTTAAGTTGTTTGGCTGTCCAACTGATTGCTTTGATCAAATTTTATTCTGCCCGTGAGGTGAATATAATCGTATGTTTTGCGTGGAAGGTCTAACAAGGAAGGGGAACCGCAGCAGGTTATTCTAGCGTTTGGAGTGGCGAGACGTTGGTTCTGTAGTTTGCATTATGATGTCATGTACAATTTGAACACTCACTCTTTTGGGTAGTCATGTACAATTTGAATGTTCAGGGAAATGTCAAGATTCTTCGACATGCTAATTTGCTAGAGATGATCTTTTCTAAAAGAGTGGCACATAAGGCATGAGGTTCAGGACTGAAGAATCTTCTTGTCTAATGGAAGAAAAATGAGAAAAAGAGGAAGAACTATTCAAGAAAGATGGGGAAAACAAAAAACCATAGAGGTAGTGCGGCAAACTAGAGTGAGATGTTAAGTGTTTTTCCATGGAATACTCTGCTTTTATCGCCTTGTAATGTTATGCGGGTCGAAGGATCAAATTCGATTCCAAAGACTTGACTTGGGAGTTTTGACAAAAACGGTTGAAAATATCGTATGGTTTTGCACTATTGGGTTTGGATCATTCAAAGCTGTTGATTATGTTATTCAATACTCATATGTCCTTTGCTCCGGCTTCCGTCACATCAGCCTTTCTTAACTCAACTATTTCTAGTTGAGTTTTTTTTCTCTAATTAATTTATATTTAAAATTTAATTATTAATATACTCCATTTTGAAACTTATTTATCCGCATACCACACTTTTGAAAATCGTTGTTTCAAACATCAACTTTTATTTTAAAGTAGAAATCGTTGGTTGAAACCACGATTTTAAGGTAGAAATCGCTGTTTGAAATAGCGATTTTCAAAAGTGTGATATGCTGGTAAATAAGTTTCAAAATAAATTATTAATTAAGTTTTAAATATGTATTAATTAAAAAAAAACTCAAATCTAGTTAGCTGTGATGAATTATCCGAAATGATGTGATATTTGCTTCCGTTTTTCTTGAGTAAGTAAACAAACTTTACGCTATTATTTTTTCAGCAAAACAACAATACCAATCGGAATATGCAATCTTTGTCGTGTTTGCATTTTTTGGTGAGCTAAAACAACCTTTCGGAAAGAAATATTGATCTATCAAAACTTAAATATAAAAAGAATGCATGGTGAAAAAAGCTCAAGAGATTGATCATAGAACTTTTTTTTTTGGGGGCAAATAAACATATTTTTTTTAAAGAGAACATGTTTCCAAATGAGGACCCGGACCCATTATCGGCTCAATTCAATCCCCAATAGCCCCCATAAACAAACATATTTCAACTTGTAGTTTAGCCCCAAAAAATGACCATAGTTCTCGACATTGAGCGATCATTAATCATCGCTATACGGAGGGTTGTACTCATCTTTCTACGACCCCAATAGCAGCCAAAATTTTTTAAAGACAGCCCATACCTTGTGTCACATGTTTTAGGAATATTCCGTGACCCTTTTTCTGGCATTTGTGGCATGTGTTCATTTGGAGGAGAAACATGAAGCTCACAACTAGCCGTTAGATATATTCGCACTATCATGGAAAACATCGATTGATGTTCTCTTTTCTGTTTTTCTTTTCTTGCTTGTACTCTAACAGCCAACTGGACAAGGTGGGCGAGGCACGATATTGTCTGTCAAAACCACATCCTTTTTCAGTTTGTGTAGTCGATCGGATGCTCCATGGAAATCTAGTGAGACTTGTTTATGAAATCGAGCTTGTGGAAGTTTAACATAATGTCAATCTACTTAGTTTATTTCGAGAGGGACTTGTATCATCCTCGCCTCCTGCGGTCTTCGACTCGAAATGAAAGCTAAATCTTGGATCCTTGCCCTCGATCTGAATTGTTTACGCATGTCCACCGCAAGTAACTAATGGCACCTACCCCTGGGTCACGATTGCCCGACTCTACTTCACCGTTGCCCGACTGCGTAGAGCTCTCCTTTCGATATTGCAAGGTTAACCTAGTTGCGAATTCATTACCTGAATCTGCTAGTCTTGGCGATTCCGTATGTAGTACTTCTGTCCATTCTCTGGACGGCATTATCCCCCTTTTACTTTTTAATAAATAAATATGGTAAAGTTTCGTCCCAGGAAGGTTTCCAATAGTCTAAATATTTTTCTATAGAGTGAATACCCTTGAAGTTTGAACAACAAAAAGGAATAGGCTTTAGAACTTAGGGGGAAATGCTGTCACCTCCACAGCAAGAGAAATGATACACTCCTAGCTTACTCAACATTGAAGGAAACGTTTTCGCATAAAGAAAAAACATTAGTACTTTGATTTCTCCTTTGAACCTTATGTTCCACACCGATCAATTTCCATAGTTATAAATTAACTGCTCCAACCGACTTCACATATTCTTTTGGATAATTTTTTTATGTTACTGGTGATAGGAACATGGCTACAATCCCTTGTATAAAGATAATTGATTTATCATCAAATACAGTTAGTTACGTTTTTGTTAACACTTTTAGGAATAATTTTTCGCAATGATTTTGTAACTTCACTAACAAAAGTCACTTAAAAAACATTTAACGACCATTGTCTAGCCATCTTCTTACTACTCGGATAACAACAAAAATGCTTTCTCTCCCTCAAACTTCCACACTTCCTCAATAGAAAACAGTATCTATCGTGATTAAAAAAGAAATGTCTTGCAATAAATTGCATGCAATCACTGTTGTCGAGTAAATGGTCTAGGAAAGATGAAATTCATTACTCATGAAGTTCTGATATTGGGCACATTTTTTTTTTAAAATAATTGAAATATATACAGATGAAAGACTGTAAAACAGTCAAGTTATAGTCAACCTATAAAGGGCAAGAATTTAAAAGCTTGCATAGATGGATGACATCTTATCCAGCAAGCATCAGAAATTAAAATTAACCCAAAAAACACAAAAACTATATAACAACCGCAAATTAAAAAATACAACAAAAAAAAAGGACTATAGCAGTAAACAAGTACTAAAACAAAATCAATCTTATCCTTTTTTTTTTTCCCGATAATAATATAACCACAACCAACCTAAAAAATCCACCACCTAGCACACAAAGGCAACACGAGCTGCCTCTAGATGACACTTGCGAACTATCACTGTCAGCCCATGAACACGTGTCCAACACCATGATATGTGTCCCTAAGCATTGTACCACACGCGCCACCGCACGGAGCAGCGCCACCGGCAGTATTTCAGCAACCCTCGTCGTCGTCTCCGCCGCCGTTGTCAGCCACGTCTCAACATCATACCTGGCGGCACCTCTCATCACCATTCCTTGGCGTTGATCGCCGCCAAAACTTAGCCACTATTAACCCCACAAACCACCGTCACCACCAGCAGCTCCAGTATGCCACCGAACAGCCACCTTACAACCCAAATCAACTGGAATCGAACCATCTACATCGACACAACAACACCATCAATCACCAAGCAACCTGAAAGCTTTCTGACACAAGAGGGGGAGGGGAGCCACTGGGGGGAGGGGGTAATAACCCTAGTAGAAAAATCCTTGTACTCCCCAAGCAAACACCAACCACCATGCCCAACACAACTGAGAAACCAGCCGCCAACCACTTACCCACTACCCATCACCACCAGATCTGCTGTCCAATGGCCTTTCCCCACACTAAAACCGGCACGACGAAACCCTTCAACTCCGTCCAACCACCTACCGACGACCACCAAGAAACTCCACCTCCACCTGGCAGATCTGCCCTTCTCCGACGACCAAGAGCACCACCATAGCCTGGACACAGAATATAAACTCACAAACCAAACCCACACACTATGCCTACAACTTTATGCCCTCATGGATACTAAAGACACCACCTTTAAGCTTATTAAAAGACCACGACATCGTCGTAGAGTTCTTAAAAGAAGAAATATTTATGCATCCTGATTTTTGTCCTATATATATATATATATATATGGGGGCCGATCAGGATCGACCGGTGGGTAGTTGCGGTCCGTATCATTAATTTTTTTTTACACCCACCCACCCCCAGTGCGGTCCCTTGCGTGTCCTTTTCCCCCACCCCATCGGTACTTTCCCGATTGACAAATTATCAATCTTGAAAATCAAAATCTCCAAATTTTTAATTCCTAAATTTTGAAATTATAAGTTCATAATCCCATCATTCTAAACTAAAACAAAAAATTGTACTTATTGTTAAGAAAGGGTTCAAAGAATTCAACTATGTAGGAATCAAACACAAGTCTTACGCTAGACGTGGACCGGCCGGAGGGAGACGATAAATGGGTGAGGGCAGAGGCGGAGAATGCGGTGTTGCAGCCATAGCCTCGAGGCAGTGTGCTCTGTCGCCTTATAAAGTGTAAACTGTGTGGTTAAATACGTTGACTTTATGTCTTTATTTAATTGGAGTTTAACTTTGCTTTTGTGTGTGTGTTTATTTGTGTAAGTTTAGCATTAAAGTGGCTAAAATGACATTTCTTTTAATTATGCCTAAAAATTTATGGTATTTTAACATACCAAAGAAAATGAACAACATCAGCTTCATGGCAAGGTGAAAGTAATGAACAAGACAAAACTGACGTATGATCACAAGGTATCTAGCTATAATACAATAGAGCTACATACGCAAATTAATCCTCTTTAATAATTAATTAATCCTATTTAATAATTAATTTGACCACGTCACATTATTACTGCCAAACCCACCCCCCCACCACCCCCGAACCGCAACTTCTTGTTGCGGTCCACTGTGGGTTCACTGTGCGGGGTTGTCCTTTTTTTCTTTCCTTTTTTATTTTCTTTTCCTTGTCCTTTCCCCATTTTCTTTTCCTTTTTTGTCCTTTTTGTTTGTTTGGTCCTTTCCCCTTTTTCTTCCTTTTTTATTTTCTTTTCCCTGTACTTTCCCCATTTTCTTTTCCTTTTTTGTCTTCTTTTTTGTTTCTTGTGACCCGTGAGTCTGTTGCGGTTCTGTCCTTCCTCTTTTTCTTCCTAGCCCCCCTGCGTGTCCCTTTTTTTATTTCTTTTCGTGTCCTTCTTTTGTACTTTTTTCCTTGTGCGTGGGTGGTAATGAGTTTCTTCACAGCCTTCCAATTTGTTTGGCCCACACCCGAACAACACTTTGCCCCCCTCCCAGCAACAGCCCCCCTTCCAACGACACTTGGCTTCTCCCCGCAAAAGTTGCCCCCCCAGCACACATTTGAATTCTCCTGCTTGCTTGCCCAACAGAGAGAGAAGAAGACTCGTGAGTTTCTTTCTTTTTTAGCCCCCCTCCAACGACACTTGGCTTCTCCCCGCAAAAGTTGCCCCCCCAGCACACATTTGAATTCTCCTGCTTGCTTGCCCAACAGAGAGAGAAAGAAGACCCGTGAGTTTCTTTCTTCTCTCTCCCTCGCTTTTCTCTCTTTATAATCCGTTCTTTCCAATTTTTTCTGAACAGAACCCTCTCTTTCACTTTACACCATCTTTCTCAACTCTTTCTTCCATCTTTCTCAACTCTTTCTTCCATCTTCTCCGTACTCTAAAGATTATCTGCATAATCTTAAATATTCTACGGTCAAAAATCGGTAGATAACCGCTAGAAGATTAAAATATATCAAGTTTAAAGCAAGTAAGTATTTCGAATTTTTTTATAATTCATTGTTAATTTCAAATTGTTCTTACCAGTAGATTGTTTAAATTGTGTTATGCTTACATTGTTCTTACCATAATCTCAAATTCGTGTTTTTTAGAGTTTAAAATTATGGATTGAACTAGATTTTGGGTTATGTGTGTTTAATGTAAATACGAAACATAATTGTCGATAAAGGTGAAAACTTAATTACACAGTTTTTCACGAATTTATAAAAAGTAGCTAGAGCTAGATTTTTCCAAAGTACCAAAAATAGACCCTAGTTATTTTTAAAAGATCTGTATCAGGAAAAAATTTCAGATTTTTCCAAAGACTGAAAAGGGGTTAACTGATACGCGGAACCTTGTAACTTTGCAGTGTAATTTAAAATATCAAACTAGCGCGATTTCGCGCGAAACTTTTATGAGAACCCTAGGATGTTGGGAAGTTCCGTTTCTCCGAAATTTGCGCCATTCCGATGTCGTTAGCTATTTTTTTCGCCGAACGGGCTTTTAAATGCTCGATCCGGACACCGGTTTGGAATTTTTGGGCGAAACTTTTGTAAAATACTTTTTAGATCAAGAATGAATTCAGGAAGCTTAAAATAACATTTCAAAGCACTTTTGAGATTTTCCGATGCCAGGGGGCATTTCGGTAATTTGCCACCCCGTAAGGGGTATTTTGCTAATTCTACGCTGTTAAATTTTTGCAATGTTAATTCAACAATGTTAAGTAACGACGGTGTTGCCTTCCCCCCCCCCCCCCCCTTTTTTTTGTGGCCCCCCACCCCCTGCCCTTTTTCCCCTGCCCTTTTTTCTTTTCTCTTTCTTATGTGGTCCCCACCCCGCGATTCCCGTGGGCCCCCACCCCCTTCCCCCGAACCGTAACAAGGGGTTGCGGTTCACTGTGTTTGGCCGTGCCCCCCCACCCCCACCCCCCCACCCCCACCCCCTAACCGCAACAAGGGGTTGCGGTTCACTATATTCACTCTGTCCTTCCCATCTTCGTGGCCCCCACCCCCATCCTCCCCACCCCCAGAGCATGTACCTTTTCTGTGTGCCTTTAATTATTTATGTATGCTGCAGTATTTTATGGCCGCTTTCGTCGTAAAATGTCATTTTTATAGAGTAATGAAAGGGATTTAGCTGAACGGTCGTATCATGATTTATTTTCGTTACAAAGTTTTAACTACAACCTTCATACAAAGTTTATTTTTAGTGAAATATCACATATACGGGTAATTACGTCTATAGCAGCACCTATTACTGGTAATATGAAATGTCGAAGTAAGGATTAGTAATGGCAGTTGTTTGCCACTGGATATGTAAGGTTGCAGTCATGGGCTAGCTACAATCATGGTCTGAGCGAAATATTTCTTCCATATCGGCTTATAGGTAACTCTCGTGTAATATCGAATTCCAAGATTATACGCTAAAAATGTTGCAACATTAAATTTTGATTTGTGTTCATGAAAAGGACTTAGTTGACATTGAAAAGTCCTTTGAAAAATTGTACCCAAAAAATTACCAAAACACCCCTCTCGGGGTGGCAAATTACCAAAATGCCCCTGGCTTCAGAAAATCTCAAAAGTGCTCTAAAATGCTATTTTAAGCTTCCTGAAATCATTCTTGATCTAAAAAATATTTTACAAAAGTTTCGCCTAAAAATCCCGAACCCGTGTCCAGATCGAGCGCTTAAAAGCCCTTTCGACGAAAAAATAGCTAACGGCTTCGAAAGGACCCGTGGGGGCCACCTTTTTAGAAAAGTGGAAGGCCGCAGAGAACCGCAACTCCTTGTCGTTCGGGGGTGGAGGGCCATGCATGAGAAAGAAGGATATGCAAAAGAAAACAAGAAACCAAAAAAGGACACGCAAAAAAAAAAACAAGAAAAGCAAAAGAAAACAAAAAGGGAACCGGGGTGGGGCCACGAAGTAAAAAGCAAGTACAGTGAACCGCAACAAGGGGTTGCGGTACGGGGGTGGGGGAGGAAGGGGGTGGGGGCCATGGTACAAGGGGGAGAGGAAGGGGTGGGGGGGGCCACGGGAGTACAGTGAACCGCAACAAGGGGTTGAGGTTCGGGGGAGGAAGGGGGTGGGGGCCACGGTACAAGGGGGAGAGGAAGGGCGTGGGGGCCACGGGTACAGTGAACTGCAACAAGGGGTTGCGGTGGGGGGGGCCATAGTACAGTGAATCGCAACAAGGGGTTGCGGTTCGGGGGAGGAAGGGGGTGGGGGCCCACGGGGGTGGGGTGGGGGCCACCGTACAAGGGGGGAGAGGAAGGGGTGGGGGCCATGGGTACAGTGAACCGCAACAAGGGGTTGCAGTTCGGGGGTAGGGGAGGAAGGGGGTGGGGGCCCACGGGGGTGGGGGCCACGGACATGGTACAGTGAACCGCAACAAGGGGTTGAGGTTCGAGGGTGGAAGGGGGGGGGCCCACGGGGGTGGGGGTGGGGGCCACGGTACAAGGGGGAGAGGAATTTACTCTACAATTTAAAAAGTCACTTTTTAAATTGAAAAAAAGTGGTACCAAACACTCCTATTTTTTCCAATTTTCAAAACTGAAAAAAAAAAAGCCAAAAAAAACACTGTCAAACGGCCCCTTAACATTGCAAAAATTTAACAGTGTAGAATTATCAAAACACCCCTATCGGAGTGGCAAATTATCGAAACGACCCCTCGCATCGGAAAATCTCAAAAGTGCTTTGAAATACTATTTTAAGTTTCCTGAATTCTTTCTTAATCTAAAAAGTATTTTACAAAAGTTTCGCCCAAAAATCCGGAACCGGTGTCCGGATCAAGCGCTTAAAAGCCCGTTCGGCCAAAAAAATAGTTAACGACATCAGAATGGCACAAATTCCGGGGAAACGGAACTTCCCAACATCATAGGGTTCTCATAAAAGTTTCGCGTGAAATCGCGCTAGTTTGATATTTTAAATTACACTGCGAAGTTACAAGGTTCCCCGTATTAGTTGACCCCTTTCCAGTCCAGGGAAAAATTTGAAAATTTACCCTGATATACATCTTTTAAAAATAACTAGGGTCTATTTTTTGTACTTTTGCAAAATCTAGCTCTAGCTATTTTTTATAAATTCGTGAAAATTTCAAATTTTGACGCCCTAAAAAAATGACTATTTTTTGGATTTCGAATTAATATTCGCTAATAAACGCTAGTTCAATCCCTAATTTCAAGCTCTCAAAAAAAAATAATTTTAGACTATGGTAAGAACAATTTAAGCTAAACACAATTTAAACAAATCATTGGTAAGAACAATTTGAAATTAACATTGAATTATAAGAAAATTTAAAATACTTACTTTTTTTAACTAGATATATTTGTATCAAGAAAAATTTACTGATCTTCTGGTGTAAATTTTTTTCGTTTGTATTGTTGTGGAGATTATGTAAATGAGATACGGAGTATGAAAAGTGTGTTGGTAAAGACGACGGGGAGCGGAAGAAATGGTTCGGGGAGAAGGGTTTATAAAGAGGAAAATATGAGGGAGAGAGATGAAAGAAAGCAGAGAAACGTCGGAACGGGGAACCGGGCACGTGGCAGGGGTGCCGCAATATGGGGGGGGCTGCAAAATGGTGGGGGGGGACCGGAGGGGGTGCCACGTGGCAGGCAGGGAAGGGGGGACTGGGGACCCCTGCCACGTGACAGGTAGGGAAGGGGGACGGGGGACCGCTGGCTGCCACGTGGCAGGCAGGAAGGGGGACCGCATGGCGGGTGGGTGGGTGGGCGGGGGTGGGTGGGTGTAAAAAAAAACAAATCATGCAAACCGCACATAGGGGGTGCGGTTCGGTGGATATTATCCACCGGTAGACCCTGATCGGGGTCTTATATATATATATATATATGGGAGCCGATCCACACCCACTAGTGGAGAAATAAAATTTCTCCACCAAACCGCTACAAAGAGTAGCGGTTGGAATTTTTGCTTACCACCAAACCGCTACTCTTTGTAGCGGTTGGTATTTTTCAAACCGCTACAAAGAGTAGCGGTTGGTATTTTTGATTGTAAGTACACAACCGCAACAAAGTGTTGCGGTTGCGCCCCACATGGACCCCTTCCCCCCTCCCCCCGTCTCTCCCCCACCCCCCCACCCCCCTGCCCAACCGCAACAAAGAGTTGCGGTTGCGCCCCACATGGACCCCCTCCCCCTTCCCCCATGGCCCCCCCTCCCCCTTCCCCCCGTCTCCCCCCACCCCCACCCCCCTGCCCAACCGCAACAAAGAGTTGCGGTTGGCCCCCTTCACCCACGTGGTGTCCCCCTCGGCAGCCACGTGGCCTCCCCCTTTCCCCATGGCCCCACTTCCCCCGTCCTCCCCTCGGCCGCCACGTGGCCTCCCTTTCCCCCCATGGCCCCCCGTCCTCTCCCCCGTCCTCCCCTAGGCCGCCACGTGGCCTCCCTCCCCCCACGGCCCCCCGTCCTCCCCTCCCCCATGGCCCCCCCATGCCCCCAACCGCAACAAAGTGTTGCGGTTCCCCTTCCCCCGGTCCCCCTCCCCTTCCCCGCCACGTGTCCCGTCCCCTCTCTCCCAACCACGTGGCATCCCCTCCCCCCGCCACGTGGCCCCGTCCCCCACCATGCCCAACCGCAACACTTTGTTGCGGTTGGCATGCCAACCGCAACAAATTGTTGCGGTCCCCACCCCCACCCCACGTGGTGTCCCCCCCCCCCGTGATGCCCCCCATGGCCCCCCCTTCCCCCTCCCTTGTTTGTTGCGGTCCCCCACCCCCACCCCACGTGGTGTCCCCCCCGTGATGCCCCCCCTTCCCCCTCCGTGATGCCACGTGGTCACTCACGGATTTTTTTTCCACTTTATAAACTCTCCTCCCCCGAACCCTTTCTTCCACTGACCCTTTCTTCCGCTGACCCTTTCTTCCACTTTTCTTCCACTCTCCATCGTCTTTACGCTCGGTGGATAACCGCTAGAAGATTGGTAGATTTTTTTTTAAATATATCAAGTCAAAACAAGTAAGTATTTTTTGGGTTTTCCTATAATTCAATTCAATATTAATTTCAAAGTTCAAAAATAGTCATTGTAGACTCAAATCAAAGATAACGAAAAATACAAATTGAAGGAAACAAAAATCAGATCAATCCGAGATCGGATGAGCGGTATTACATTTATAGATTCCAAAATAGCGATTTTTTAGGGCGTCTAAATGAGGATTTTTCACAAATTTATAAAAAATAGCTAGAGCTAGATTTTGCCAAAGTGCAAAAAAAAGACCCTAGTTATTTTTAAAAGATCTATATCAGGGAAAAATTTCAGATTTTTCCAAAAACTGGAAAGGGGTTAACTGATACGCGGAACCTTGAAACTTTGCACTGTAATTTAAAATATCAAGCCAGTGCGATTTAGCTGGAAACTTTTATGAGAACCCTAGGATGTTGGGAAGTTCCATCCCCCAGGATTTCGGACCATTCCGAAGTCGTTAGCTATTTTTTTGGCCGAACGGGCTTTTAAGCGCTCGATCCGGACACCGGTTCGGGATTTTTGGGCGAAAAGTCCGTAGAATTCTTTTTAGATCAAGAATGAATTCGGAAAGCCAAAAATAGCATTTCAATGCACTTTTGAGATCGTTCTGATGCCAGGGGCATTTTGGTAATTTGCCACCCCGAGAGGGGTATTTTGGTAATTTTACGGTGTTAAGTTTTTCAAAGGACTTTTTAGTCCAGAAGTGTAAGTCAAACACCTGAAAGGTTGTTTTAAAGCCATCCCCCAGGATTTCGGGCCATTCCGAAGTCGTTAGCTATTTTTTGGCCGAACGGGCTTTTAAGCGCTCGATCCGGACACCGGTTCAGGATTTTTGGGCGAAAAGTCCGTAGAACTAGACATAAATATTAAGTGTGTACGGGGGCAGAAAGGTGTTGAAGTTACTTATACCGTGTTGTAAGTCTGATGTGAGTTCATATGCCTTGCAGGAGATTATGGCTGGAGCTGGATGGATTGATGAGCACGTCATGGCCGGGGACGAAGAGGAGGAAGATCCCGAGGAGGACCCCTGGCCAAATGACGAGGAGCCCGAGGAAATAGATTTGTCCGGACCAGAGGATGGGGAGGAGGAACAGGAAGAGACTGAACCTGAGGTGCCGGTGGGATTTGTGAAGGTGCATAACACCGTATACCGGACACATCATGTGGAGAACTTTTGGAAACGAAGGTATATTGAGGTAGTGAGGGAAAGGGATCACCTGGTGTATCAGGCGAAGGAGATGCGAGCTATGGAGGGGCAGGAGGTAGAAAAGTTAGAGCGACGTCGTCGTGAGGAGTTGGCCCGAGCGAATAAAAGGGAAGAGTATACCTTTGATGCGGGGAGAAGGGTGGTTCGGATGATGCAGGATGGGTTACGAGAAACTCATCCGGCGAGGCCGATGCCGAGGGATCGGCGCGAAATGCTCCTCGATGAGGAGTATTGGTACATGGCACTCGCTCAAGAACGGAATATATTTTCTCCAGATTAGAGCGAGAAGGAAACGGAGGGAGGGGTAATGTGTAAAAATGTATAAAGTTGACTAACTAGCGTTGACTGTTGATGTATATATTTGTATAACGTTAACTTTATGCTATAACTGTTGTCTGTACCAAATGTTAATTGTGTTTATGTTATGAATGGCTCGTCAATTGTAGGAAATCCTGCTGCACAGCCAGCAGCGGTATTTGATGAAAAATATTTTCCCTAGCGATTTTTAGGGCGTCTAAATTAGGATTTTTCATGAATTTATAAAAAATAGCTAGAGCTAGATTTTGCCAAAGTGCGAAAAAGAGACCCTAGCTATTTTTAAAAGATCTATATCAGGGAAAAATTTCAGAGTTTTTCAAATACTGGAAAGGGGTTAACTGATACGCGGAACCTTGAAACTTTACACTGTAATTTAAAATATCAAGCCAGCGCGATTTAGCGCGAAACTTTTATGAGAACCCTAGGATGTTGGGAAGTTCCATCCCCCAGGAATTTGGGTCATTCCGAAGTTGTTGGCTATTTTTTTGGCCGAACGGGCTTTTAAGCGCTCAATCAGGACACCGGTTCTGGATTTTTGGGCGAAAAGTCCATAGAATACTTTTTAGATCAAGAATAAATTTGGGAAGCTTAAAATAGCATTTCAATGCACGTTTGAGATTGTTCTGATGCCAGTGGGCATTTTGGTAATGCGTTGGTAAGCTAGGTTAAAGATCCATTTATAGTTTTGGAATGTAAATATTATGGATACTAAGTTGGTTTACGATTATATTTTGTTCTTAGATATATGGATTTCAACGCCGGACCTCATGATACATCAATCCTATACGATGACGATGACCACGTCGCGAGGCACGTATTTGACGGTGTCGATAGGGGTGTTTTGGAAACAATTCAAAGCACAAGTCACCACGATGAGTGGGTACTAAACGAGGAACAAATACAACTATTACACCGTCAAAATCTATCTATGTTCACCGATCCCGGGATTTGGTCTCGACACGACGATTGCCTTATATCCGCTCTAGTTGAAAGATGGAGGAGCGAGACGAACTCATTTCACTTCCGGTTTGGTGAAATGACTATTACATTAGAGGACGTCGGATTTATACTTGGAATCCCATGTCACGGCAAACCCATTACTTCGAGCAAAACGTCTGCATCCATAGCGAAGATGGCTAGGCAGTATTTCCCGGGAATTCCGAGGGAAGCTCTTACAACGAACGGCATCAAACTTAAATGGCTAAGAGAGCAGTATGGCGTGCTACCGGATGAATACACTCCTCACGATTTCGTGACGTATACGAAAGCATTCCTTCTGTATATTATTGGAGCCATATTACTTCCTACGCATTCGAAAAACACGGTGCATCCGAAGTATATGGTGTTCTTGGAGGATCTTGAGGAGGTATACTCGTATTCGTGGGGTTCAGCTGTCCTTGCGCACCTATATCGAGCACTGCACAAAGCATCGAGAAAGAGTGCAAAGTCCATTGCCGCCTGCCTCACTCTATTACAGGTTTGAGCATTTATTGTCTTGGTTGACGTGTCAATATATTCGTGCATCAATGTGCTAATTCCAGATAATGTTTGCATTCACAGGTTTGGTCTTACGAGAGGCTACCCACGGGTCGTCCACAACCGCGGGAATATTCTGATGAGACGTGGCCTAGGGTGTGGGCCTGGGGGCCTACGACCAACCGGAGGAGACGGGTAGACCCGCACCACCATCTAAAGTTCTATCGGGGGGAACTAGAGATACTCAATGCATCCCAGGTGACATGGCAGCCATATAGCAAGGTGATGCATCGGTTGGATGAGTGGTGTTGGCAACTTCCGGTGTCGTACGTGCTGGCAGGTTTGGTTCGGGTGCCGCTTATTCACTTCGAAGTATGTGAGTTTCAGATGCCCGATCGAGCTATGAGACAAGCTGGCTGTCTACAAGGGATACCAAAACCCGCTGTAGACATGCGGTCGTACAGGAGTGGTCGAGGGCCGAACTTCGAGGTGCCTGATGCCTTGAATTTGTTGAGCGACGAGGTGCAACAGTGGAATACCTGGCAAGAAACATATGATAGCCTTGTATCGCTGAAGGCCGACAGCATCAGCATTGAGGAGTACCTGCAATGGTTTCTCAAGGTGACGCGCACGAGGGTGAATCGCCCTTCCCAGGCGAGGAAGACATCGTATGCACCACGTGAGATCTATGACCAGTTCTGGGCATTAAACATTGTAAGTCAGGCTAGTGTTGTTTCAATTTTTATTTGCGCACCTTATCTACCATGCCTGAAATGATTAGCCATATTTTGTATGCATGTTTTTTAGGTTGACCAGGGCACTGAGGTGTTCAAGCAGCTGGAGGGGTTTGACTGGTTTGTCGCGCAGGCTCCTGACAATCTCAAGAGGTCCATTGAGAGGTACAAGACTGAAGTTCAAAACTTTAGTCTTGCGTACCGGGGTTACCAAGGGGAGCCGTCTAGTCGCTTGCTTCCTGACGCGTACGACCATCAGCCCGAGAGTCAGGTGTGGGAGCCGTCTACTCGCTTGCTTCCGCGTACGACTCTCAGTCCCAGAGTCAGGTGTGGGAGCCGTCTACTCGCTTCCCTCCTGACGCGTACGACCATCAGCCCCAGAGTCAGGTGTGGGAGCCGTCTACTCGCTTGCCTCCTTCCGCGTACGACTCTCAGTCCCAAAGTCAGGTGTGGGAGCCGTCTACTCGCTTCCCTCCTGACGCGTACGACCATCAGCCCCAGAGTCAGGTGTGGGAGCCGTCTAGTCGCTTCCATCCTGACGCGTACGACCATCAGCCCCAGAGTCAGGTGTGGGAGCCATCTACTCGCTTGCCTCCTGACGCGTATGACTATCGGCGCCAAAGTCAGGTGACCCAAGTAGGAATCCAGGCATCGCGCCCAAGCATCCGGTCGGATAAAGGACAACCGACGAAGCCATTGAGTCCGGCCAAACGGGATTGGATCGACCGGCACTACTTTGGGCATGAGCCAATCGCTACAGCAGACTTTCCAGTTTCAGGATTCCTAGCTCACTCTGATCTAAGACTGTTGGCGGCAAACACAGATATTTCAAATTTTCTTATTGACGCGTATATAGATCTGCTCCGTGTTAGAGAGCTAAATTATAACACCTGCCAAACTTTGAAGCTCAACATGTATGCCTCTTTTGTTATCCCCTTCATGGTGAATAGCATGAAGGAGTTCACAGAATGGAGGAGGACGCGAGGGACAAGCAAGGGTGAATGGAGACCATCTGCAAACGTGCTTTCCTACTTGAACGCGGACTATCAATGTCACGCAGCTGAGGCGAACCTAATCATGCTACCTGCTCTTCATGCAAGCCACTTCTTCCTATTAGTTCTTTTCCAGAGAATAAAGTGGTCCACATATACGATAGCCTAAGGGAAGACGGACCTGGTCGGCAGCTGGCGCAGGTGTACTCCACGTACATCAATGCGGTGGTTAGTTTATATTTCTTGACCTTCGCTCATTGTCTATTCTTCTTGTTATATAGGCTTGATATCCTTTTTTATTGTTGGATGCAGACTACTATCATTCCACTAGCGTGCCGACATTTTAAGGGGGAAGCCATCACGAGCAAAACAATGATTGATCCTTGGACGGTCGTGACAATACAAAACCGACCAAAGCAATATAACAGTCATGATTGCGGGATTTACGTCCTCAAGTACATGGACTACATAGCTCGCTCGGATGTGCTCGAATATGATACGTGGTCTCGAAACGATGCCCTGACGTTTAGATATAGGATAGCCTGGGAGCTGAAAAAGGGTGTAGCTAGACGCCTTCCTTACCATTATCCTGATATGTAATAGACGTTCGTATGGATTATTATTACTATTGTTGTATTTTGGATATTAAGCTTTGAAAATTGAATTAGCCTTACTATTACTATTGGTGCATTTTGGACAAATGGGCTAACTAGCGTGCCCAAGGTGCAATGAGCAAAAAAAAAGTGACAAAAAAAATTACGTAATTTTTCGGAAGTTATGAATTGGGCCCTAAAGTGTGCCCGAACAGGGCCTTCGTAGGAAAACCCAAAAAATAATGTGTCTCGTTTTTTCCCGAAATTGATACAAATTGGCTAACTAGCGTGCCCAAGGTGCAATGAGCAAAAAAAAGTGACAAAAAAAACGACGTAATTTTTCGGAAGTTATGAATTGGGCCCCTAAAGTGTGCCCGAACAGGGCCTTCGTAGGAAAACCCAAAAAATAATGTGTCTCGTTTTTTCCGAAATTGATACAAATGGGCTAACTAGCGTGCCCAAGGTGCAATGAGCAAAAAAAAAGTGACAAAAAAAAACGACGTAATTTTTCGGAAGTTATGAATTGGGCCCCTAAAGTGTGCCCGAACAGGGCCTTCGTAGGAAAACCCAAAAAATAATGTGTCTCGTTTTTTCCCGAAATTGATACAAATGGGCTAACTAGCGTGCCAAAGGTGCAATGAGCAAAAAAAAAGTGACAAAAAAAACGACGTAATTTTTCGGAAGTTATGAATTGGGCCCCTAAAGTGTGCCCGAACAGGGCCTTCGTAGGAAAACCCAAAAAATAATGTGTCTCGTTTTTTCCCGAAATTGATACAAATGGGCTAACTAGCGTGCCAAAGGTGCAATGAGCAAAAAAAAAGTGACAAAAAAAACTACGTTATTTTTCGGAAGTTATGATTCCACAAACCAAATCACAAATTTAATCATTATAAAAGTTCAATTTATACAACTGAACCATTAACCCTAACACTCATCATCATCATCGTCCTCTTCGACCATACTGCCAGGTTCGATACCTAACACTTTATAATGGTTTCTCTTGTCATGATCAGTCATCTTATTACACAACGCACACTTTCGCAATTTTTTTTGACCCGTTGCTTCTTCAATCGGATTCTTCATGCGTATTGCTCGTTTTCGCCCTTTTGTTTGAGAAATAATCGGATCAAAAATGTCGTCCTCCTCACCTTGCAGGCTAGTGCCGTCAATGACTGGCTGTGAAGCTCGATTGAGCGGTCTGTCTCTTCTTTCCGGTAATGCCGCCCTAAACTGTGCAAGGTTAGCCTTATCCCGTGCGGCTGCTTCAACTTGATACCTGTACCCATCGAATGTTGACGCTGCATCCAATGATAAACCGTGCATGATGTTACAAAGGTGATTATATCGCAGCGTCTCAGATTGCTCGAAATCAACTGAAACATTGGGCACGTAAGGAATGTGACCGTGGACTCTATTGGCTTCCTTCGTCCACCGTTCCAAGATATACTGTGGAGGGATTTCATAAGCATTCTTGGCGCTAAAAACCCTTAACGCGTGTCGACAAAGTATACCTTTATGCTCAAACAGTTGACAGTTGCAATTAACCAACCCGGTGTCCTTACAAACTGCAACGGTAAAATGTCTTCTGCTCCTCGGAGCCGACGAAGAGCACGGATTGGCGAAATTCGTCACATTTGTCAACGCATAAACCTTGAGATCTCTGGTGGAATACTCGTGCAACTTTGTCATGCCATATTGATTCGACTTTAGTAGTTCCTCTTGAAACTGTCTAAACATTTCCTTGGTATAGACTTGAGCCGCATGAGCCTCCAAAGGTGAAAAACTAGTATAGCTCTTTCTTTGTAAACTGTAGCCGCGTCGGCTTCTCTCTCAAGGAAAAATTGCCTGTCAAGGCTTTCTGCATCTCTAGTACGAACTCCGTATACTTGAAGACTGGCCTACGTACCCATCAAAGAATGCATTCATACCTTCGCTTCTCGAGGTCGTAGTCATTCCGGCTGCAAAAAACTTCTTGGTGTAGGCACCGACCCACTGTGTCTTGATCTCATACAACGATTGTAACCATTCATGATTGTGCAAATAGTAGTCATCCATTAACTTGGCCCACCTCTCCTCGAACACGTCTACCGTCAACGATTTCTTCACACATGTATTAAAGTCAGTCTTGAATGTCGGATGGTTTGCATATACATTGTGAAGCCGTTCGGGATATTTGTTGCTTATGTGCCATGTGCACAGGCCATGGTGAGTATCTGGAAGGACCTTAGCGATTGCATTTTTCATTGCCAGATCTTGGTCGGTGATGATGGTCTTTGGAGGAATATGATACATTGCTTTAAGCCACGTTTCAAATAACCACGTAAATGACTCCTCCGTCTCATCCCTAAGCAGGGCAAAGCCAAACGAGATTGACTGATAGTGGTGGTTCACCCCGGTGAACGGAGCAAAAGGCATAGAGTACTTATTTGTGCGGTATGTGGTGTCAAACGTCACAACATCCCCAAAATTTTGGTAAGCAGCTCTAGAACGGGCATCCGCCCAAAATATAGTACTAATGCGGTTCTCATCATCCAGTTGGAGACTGTAAAAAAATCCAGAATTCTCACTCTGAAGGGCCTGAAGAGATCAAGTGTAGTTTGAGAATCACTCTTACCGAAAGACTCTCTCCTCTGAGCACGAAGTTCATTTCGAAGGTCTACTTCGTTGAAACTCAACTTGTCAATCCCCCCAGCCTGGCTTGAGAAAACCCCCATCATCTTAGAAGGTGGAATTTTAGCCTCGGCCATTGTAAATATTAGTTGTCTGTGTGCCGCGCTTATTTCTCGGTGTTGATGAATTTGACCAATCTTACTAGGGGTCATCAACTGATGATTATGGCTCAACTCCACTCCTGTCACAACCCAATGGTTTTCATTTTTTCGGTGTACTGCATACACATGGGCCTTGCAGCCGGTACCCGGAAATGTGTCCCGTTTTCTTTGTCTTGTTGGCCCTTCGTCACTGATCCGAACAACCGGGGGTACATGCGGTGCTCCTCTATGACACTCAAATAGTCTTGCACAAATTTGATCTGTATTCGCCCGTTTTCTAGTCGTCTTAGTTCTAATACCGAAACCTATCGTTTTCGAATATGCTCTATAGTATGCTTCAACTTCGTCCAGTGTTTGAAAAACTTGACCAAGTAAGGTGGATCAGAACCTTCACAAAAATT
>JAVXUP010004738.1:0-26821 GCA_033070095.1 Escallonia herrerae
CCTCACCTGAACCTCCACCTTTCACGCCACATAATCCTTCCAAATCTTCTTTATCCTTTCCCTCCTTGTCTCATTCAAACCACCCCACAATCTCTCCACTAAATAATTCAACCAGATTCTCCTCCTCATCTCCTTATCCTACTAACCCATCAACTTATTCAAACACCCACAATTTCGGTCAATCTTCCCCATCTGCAATTCCACATTCAAACTCCACTTTATCTCCATTAACTAATTCCAACCAATCATCATCCCCTTTACCCACGGCACCTACTGCCGATGCCTCTCTTCTTCCCACATCACCTCCTACAGCATTACCATCACCCACGCCACAACCCTCTTCCCCACCATCTTCTCCACATCTCCCTGATCAACATAATTCGTTCACCTTACGTCCCTCTTGCACCCGTCGGCCCAACCCCAAATACTTTAATCCTAAATACATTAATCACACCGCCGCACACCCTTTACCCCTACCTTAGAACCCACTTGCTTTTCTCAAGCTCTAGACGAACCTCAATGGCGCCATGCCATGTCCGAAGAATTCGATGCTCTATTACGCAATGACACATGGGACCTCGTTCCAAAGACAGACCAAAACATTGTGGGTTGTAAATGGATTTTCCGAATGAAGCTCCATCCTGACGGCACCATTGCCAAGTACAAAGCTCGCCTAGTGGCAAAAGGATTTCATCAACGTCCTGACCTTGACTATGCAGACACCTTCAGTCCTGTCACCAAACCGACAACTGTTCGTGTTGTCCTCTGTCTGGCGCTCTCACGGAACTGGCCACTTCGGCAACTTGACATCAACAATGCCTTCTTACATTGCACTCTTCATGATAATGTTTACATGGCCCAACCTCCCGGTTTTTTGCACTCCACCATGCCCCATCATGTCTGTAAACTCCGCAAAGCTATTTATGGTCTCAAGCAAGCACCGCGTGCGTGGTATCAAGAACTCAAAGGATATTTACTTCAAGTCGGCTTTACAAAGTCTGTGGCAGATGCCTCCCTCTTCATCTACGCCAAAGAGAATATCACTGCCTACTTTCTTGTATATGTAGATGACATCATCTTAATAGGGAACAATTCTGACTTCCTCAATAGCTTTGTCAAAAACCTTAATCTCCGGTTCTCTCTCAAAGATCTTGGTCCGCTCTACCAATTTCTGGGTGTCGAAGTCATTACCACGCCCGGTGGTCTATTTCTATCTCAACATCGCCACATCAATGACTTATTGCACACCTTCTCCATGACTGGCACCAAAGAAGTCCACACACCCATGTGTACTACATCTGCTGTCACTCTCCAGGATGGTTCCACACATGTTGATCCGACGCCATTTCGAAAATTGGTCGATGCCATGCACTATCTCTCTATCACTCGGGCTGATGTCTCCTTCGCGGTGAACCGTCTCTCTCAAGTAATGCACTCCCCCACTGAACGTCACTGGATAGCTCTCAAGCGTGTTCTCCGGTACCTGAAGGCCACCATTCATCATGGACTTTATCTCCGCCGAGGGGCTCCTCTCACACTTCAAGCCTTCAGCGACTCTGACTGGGGTGGAGATCATGACAATGGTCGCTCCACCACTGGTTACGTCCTCTATCTCGGCCCTAATCCAATCTCTTGGAAATCGACACGTCAAAAATCTGTCTCTCGCTCCTCCTCCGAAGCCGAATACAAAGCCGTTGCCAATACCACAGCCGAGATCCTTTGGGTTACAAATCTTCTTCATGAACTTGGAGTAACCCTTCCCAAACCTCCTACTCTATTCTGTGACAACACTGGTGCCACCTATCTTTGTGCAAATCCAGTCTTTCACTCCCGAATGAAACACATTGCCCTGGACTACCATTTTGTTCGGGAATGCGTCACAAATGGCTCCCTCCGTGTTCATCATGTTAACACCAAGGACCAACTGGCGGACATTCTCACTAAACCTCTTTCTCATCTGCAATTTATTCATCTCCGGTCCAAGATTGGAGTCACCAATGGAGCCTCAATCTTGCGGGGGCGTGTTAATAGATAGCCTGCCAAGCAAGCCACAAACAAGCTGCTCATGCACAGCTGTAACTGCTGCCCCATATCCAGGCGCAAGGCTGTTGCCTTATCCCAGATTCAAACTCCACATTTTCAAATGTTTAAAGTGTAAAACATAGTCCGCCTATCTCTCCGCTTCTGACTCACGTCACTTGTGTTAGTGTATATATCCGTGTGACCTTGAAAAGATGAAGTGAAGAAAAGCAATATACAAAAACCATTTTCTCTAAGTCACCTGCAACAAGAAGTAATCCGAAGCAAATCTCAATGATGACATACAAACACAACGATATCCTGAAGTGTGGAGAAGATGCATACATACCCATACCATAAAGAGAGCCATTATTGTCTGGCAGAATAACGATTAGCAGGTCGAGCTCCTTCCCCGGGGGTTGGAGTTCAGTCATAGCTTCATGAAACCGAGCCTTCAACACTCTTTCCACCTGATCAGGACGGGCACTAGTTGCTGGGAGTACGGGATCAATATTAAATTCCTACAAGCAAAAATTAAAAATTCGGATGTTGAGGCAGCGAACTCAGAGCCATGAGAACAACAAAAAACTCATCAAGTTAATAAATAAAAGAATGCTTTAAGTTATTACCATGCCAGAAATTTGACACATTTGGGCAAGCTCAGTGCAAAAACCACGGGCCACACTATCTCGCACATCACTTGAGAAATTTATGCAGATCCAACTCTTCACTGTTCCGCCATTGACCATTTTCTGCAACAAATACAATAAAATTAAGCTAAGATAATATTTACGTGAAGTTCACATACTAGACTATGAATAGATGATGCTAATTTGCATTCCATAGAATGCCTGCCTCATTAATCTATGTACTCCCCACTATTTACTTCTTTCATGGCTATGTTATCCTACTTCAAAAAGTAACTCCCGGCCGTGCTATTAATTATAGGCCTTTAACAAGAATGATGGGCCAAGAAAACCAACAAGTCGTGCAGTCATGTTTCTGAATGTATCATACCTCCTAAGTAAAGCAAACATACACCAGCTATCGACACAAAAAGGAACTCTTCAGTAGTTTGGTACTTAGTTGTAGGAAATTCCTAATATGGTGACGTTTCTCTCTCGAAAACTCGCTTTTGCGATCTCAAGTTAGGAGTTCCGTGGGATCTCGTCCCAAGCTAAGATGGGAACTCGATCCCGCTAGCTGGATAGAGATGCATGGAACAAATGATAGAATACATGAAAATCAAGCTCTTTTCAACTCAATTCCTTGTTTCTCTCGTCTTTCAAGTCAAAGTGGCCCTTGTTGGCTATCTATGTAAACTATGTTAAACAAATGACTTACTCTTTACGCATTTATTTAAAGTCCGCTCCCAACCTCAGATTCTTTTTGGTGCCTACGCTTTCCCGCCCCCGCCCCCGCTTTGTGCAACTAAGGTTCGGTAAGCCGTGCAACCAAAAATTACAAGATTGAAACAGCAAAAAACAAATGATGCTGTACTTCTATGAACAGTGCATCAAACATAAGTTGAGTGCCCAAGAGCTAATCAAGGGGAAGTCAAACATGCTAAAGCACAGAGGGAACCCAACTAATAAACAAATGATTGTTTTGTGCCTGGCAGTAGATGAAGCATTGCTAATATCGACCAACCTTAGGTGCTAATGCATGTTAGCTACTAGCTAAGAAGCCAAAACTTAGGGTCTGTTTGGTAACACTGTCATTTTTCAGTTTTTTTTCTTAAAAAAAAGAGAAGTGTTCTGGTTTTTTTTTAACCAGTTTAACAAACTGGTGACTGTTTGACAGAGTTTATTTTTTTAAAAAACAGAAAAGAGCAAGCGTTTGATAGGACAACTCTTTGAGTTAATTTTTTTTAATATATATTTTTACATAATTAAACATTATTAAATGTAATTAAGTAAATGAGTTACAATGTCTTTCAAATAATTAAACATAATTTTTCAACATTACAATGAATTACAACCAAAATTATGAAACATAAATAAACCAACATTAGCTCATTTTAATCCTAAACAAGTGTAGATTGACCACCAGCACCAAGACCACCAGCGGACCACCACCAGATTCGACACTGCCACATTACCACCAAAACTGCACACACCCACAGATTCGCCCCATCATCACCGGTCTCATCGCCACACCGCCGGCACCCAGATCGGGCCACCGTTGTCCGCCGCGGACATCACAACCGGCGATACAAACCCACGACAATTACTCACTGCCGATAATACCCATCGGCATTACCCATCAGCAACACCGTCGGCAACTCGCAATACCCACCACCGTTCAACCACAATAACCTACGGCAACCCACGAGACCCATCTCCAATGGCAGATCGACAGAGGCCGCCAGTTTCAGAAGGTACCGATTCCCAGGAATTGGGCGCAACCATCTCCAATGGTTGTGTTCATCTTGGACCGAAGAGTGGCCGGTGGAGGCGGTGACGGCGACGGGATTGGCCTCGACGAACTCTTCAGATGTTTTGAACTTTTCTAGGCAGGCTTTTGCCTTTGGGAAGAGGTGTTGCCGATCGAGTGAAAGAGATTAGCAAACCCTAATTTAGGTGGGTTTTATTCCCAGTAAAGAATAAGTCCAATTCTGTTGTTAGTGAGGTTCGAAGGCAAGACCTCATTAATCCACCAACTCCTCCACGTGAAAAGAGCAACAAGAAAAGAGCAATTTGCTCTTTTCAAAAAGTGGCCTTCTTCTTAAAGTGTTGGCCCAAAAAAAAAGAAAAGAAAAGAGAAACCAAACACCCCATTTCTATGGGCTTTTCCTAAATTTAAAAACTGGGTAAAAAAAAGAGCAAAAAAAAAATGATGTCAAAAGCCCCTTACCTTATTCATCATATTCCATTGCCTGACTTAGGGAAGACAATCCTTCTCCCGACCTCTATCATGGTACTTAAGCTGCACATGAAAAAGAAAAATGGTAAGAGAGAATGTGAATAAATACGAGTAAAACTTGAAACATAATAGAGAGCTTAACCAATTACGCGGGGAGCAGGCAAAATACGAGCTTCAACAGAGGCTAGCTTCTCACTGATTTTTATTCCAAACTCCTTGGCATAAAGATCATCAGCATAAGCATTTTGACGAACTGTCTACAGCAGGGTACAAAAGGAAAGTAATTACTAGCCTGCACCTCATTGGGCACTTAAGTTGCAAAAAGTACATACTACTAGACAAGATGTTCATCGTTCTTTCTTAATAACTACAATAATGTAAACAACGAAAAATAATGCATCAACTTGCATCATGACGAGGACAAACACAACCCTAACCAAAATGACAAGAACATTACCTCTTTTCCAGTGGTACAAGGCATACACGTTAAAGATATGCAAGACCAAGTGTGCACATACACATTGTACAATCATGACGGGATTAAGTGATGCATCTCCCAGTAAATGTTCTCTGTGGCAGAAACAGTAACAGAGAACATAGTTGAGGAAGAGAAGCATTAAGTAATGCTCTCAGACATTTGCCACAAAAAACAAACCTGAAGAATATCCTTCTCCGTCTCAGATGGACGCTGGCAGGTAACCCTCTGCAAAGCAGTAATTTGTTCCTTTTTTAAGCTCTTCGAGTACCTCTGTCCCTCTACAATCTTGCAGAACTGAACCAACGACCACACGTAGGTGAAAACCGGTAAGACTGTGTATAATGCATGGAATTGGCAGACGCAAGTGGAAGTAAAGCACAAACCTCCATGGGCAAGTAATTGGGCCTCTGTTGATTTCCAACTTGCAGACAAGGCCATTGAATATGTTGGATTGCGAACCCGTAGGTCTCCCAGAAGTACTCAACCACCGACTTCATTGTGCCTCTTTCGTCTACTGGAAACCTGATACAGAAATTCAGACACATTGCGTGTATAGTTTATACACAGCATCTAAACTCAATAATCAGACGGTCTCACTATCCAAGTAAACTGAACCCATTAATGATTATTACGTCAACTCTCTTGCCGTCTGCGATGTTAGGCCGGATATGCGATATTTTCTACGCATATTCCCTCGATGTGTAACTTCAACTTTGACTCCTCTCAAAGCCTTTTTAATCTGTAATACAAGCATAAATAAGTATGTGAACTAATAAAAGTTGGCTCTTTGCGTATAAAGAGAACTAACAAATACGAAAGTAAAGCAATACATAACCACCATAAATGCAAGAATTAATTCCCACCTCCACACGATCAGCATCAGACAATGGTCTGGCGGAAACATTCCTATTGAGGAGCTGTGTTACAAACTCAATCACGGGCAGGGGCTCAATAAAGGCAGTGGAGCACATATCTGCACATCAGGTTCATATTACACATGAGACCAGAATACTATAAGGAGAATCAATGCCACCACGATATAATATCATTGCACGTGCAGCGCTAATTTTCACTGCATATTTATGGCCTCCTAATTCATAATAATAGACGAATTGAGAAACGCAGGCTAGAATGGGGACTACGCATAGAAGACAGGCTTACCATTATTTAATGACAAACCCATCTGAGTTGGGCGAATGCTCTTATAAAAACCACGCCAGCTTTCCAATCCGTCACCCAATGTCTGCCTTCGCCCAAAAATAGGAGCATAAAATGAACGGCCCACTGGGAAATACCTATAACCAATCAAATATTTAGTAGCTCAGCAACACCACAAAAAAAAAAAAAGTGCAATATATCTATCAATTAGACACATAGCAGCCATAGTGAGCAATAGTCCATACCGAGTAGTCGGCAATTCACGCAGAACAATGTCCAAAACCTGAAGAGCTTCTTGAGGTGCATCTGCCTGCCTGCCCTGTAAAAACATTCCTAAGTGGTGCAAGTCAGCACGGGCAGCCAATTTGATCACAACTTTAAAATCCCTTTCTCTCCTGCATAATGAAATGCAAACGATGACTAATAAAGAACTGTAACAAAGCTATTTCATACAAGTTAGCATAAAAGAAAATCTTTTAAAACCTTGCACCGCCTGGTCCATCATCCTCATCCACGAGAGTGATTCTGAACTCTTTTGTGACAAATGGGAGGGGCCCGGCAGTATACAGACTCTTTCTTCCATCATATGCAGGAAGACGCTTCCCAAGATGAGATTCTTGGTACAGCCTCACCAGTTGCTCCATCACCGCACGATTAACACCGCGCGAGGCGACCTCAGGGGTTATTGAAACCTAGGGCCCAAAGACAACTTGTTTCAGAATGTAGCACGTGAGAGTATACAAGCACAAAAACAGAGACTTGAAAACGACGACAGAACTCACATCGTACTGGTGTAAATCCTTGTCCGGCAATTGAGCAAAGAAATGATTGGCCTTCACCACACACCTGATACCTAAGCTCCCCTTGCCTGGCCGAAGTGGGAATCTCACCCACTTGCTTGAAGCGGGTGCAAGTTGTACCACCTGGCTCGAAGAAGCTTCTTGCTGGAGAGAAATCTGCTCAATCTGCTGTGCCACTTGCTGAGGGGTTGGCTCAGCGGTCTGGGACGAAGTACTAGCCAAAGACCTAACCTCTGCAAGTTGTGCATACGACATTGGCTGTGTGATTACCCCAGCTTGATGCGGAGCCTGGGTTGCTTGGTGCAGCTCGGGAAATGATGGCTTAGAAGGTCCACCACCAGAAGCACTGCAAGAAAAGGCTTTTAGTGACCGGAAAATCTGTCGCTAAAAGAATTAGCGACGGATTCACCGTCGTTAAAAATTCCTCGTATAAAAGTCCGTCACTAATAATTTAGCGACAGAATGTTTTAAATCCGTCGCTAAATATGTCATTTTTTCAGACGGATTTATTTTTAATTAGCGACGGATATTCCGTCGCTAATTATATTTTTAAAATTTTAATTTATTTTCTTTTTTGTCAAATTAGCGACAGATAAAATATTTTAGCGACGGAATATTCCGTCGCTAAATAACTGATTGTAGGAATACTTTTAACGACGGAATTAATCCGTCGCCAAAAGTCAATTTTTTTTTTGAATTTTTTTTTATTTTTCAATTACCCAGACCTGTAATACAATTTTCAATTCTCAACAACAACGCGCAATAATCAATACAGAAAGAAATATATATAATCAATTATAAAAAATATTTATTATAAAAAAAACTCATATATGTATAGGCCGGGAACCGGATACAGCCGGTTAGGAGAGGGGAGAAGAGTACAAGCCGGGCGCGGGGGGGGGGGGGGAAGCTAGGAACGGGCACGGGAAGGGGCTCATCAGGGGTTGCCGAGTCCCGAATCTGGATCCTGCTGATCTGGGGCCGGCTCGGCCTGTCCAGCAGTGCCCTGCTCCCTGATCATCCTCACCACCACTGTAGCAATGCGCTGGATCTCCTCATCGTCCAACTGAGGACGAGGAGCCGGTGTCTGTGGAGGGGCAGCAGGGGGTGAGGACGTTCCTATCACGGCATGAGCAGTCGTGCTAGGCAGGCCGCGTATGCGGCCTTTCGGCCGATTCACGACCTCCGGCGTATCCAGCCATCGCTTCAACCCACCAGTACTCGCAGCCGTACTAGTGGACGCTGATGGCTGTCCGGACTGCTGCTCGGACCCCCTTAGCTGTTCATACGAGGCCTGCAAAAATAGTGGTTTAACAATATGTTAGGGCATTAATTAACGAAACGGACATTGAGGATAGAAAGAAAAAACATTAACAACTTAAATAAATTGACTCACATCGATCCGTCGGGCAATATCTGAAATATAGTCGCCCGCCCGGTGCGTCTCGTCCTTGTCCTTCTTCCGCACGTGCGTCTGAGTATAGGTCAGAGCTATGACCTCATCCTCCTCCAGATGAGGGTGCTCGACCGTGTTCATGTGTCGGACGATGTCGTGTGGCACCGACCCCCCCGTGTGCGTCAGATCTCTGTTCTGTCTGTTCTCAGCCCCGCTCTTACTCTTGGCGTCCCAACCTGGATCCGCAGCCCACCGATCTATCATCTCCCCCCATACACGGTGAGATATCCAATGTGGGGGATATCTCGTCATGTCCGTCATCGGGGCACCCGCGGGCAGCGCCTTCTTCGCCCGGTCCCGTGCATCGTGGAGCCATCGGCGGTAATTCTTGTCGATGTAGGCAAAGAAAGCCTGCTGCCCCAATACCTGCTGCTGAGGCGTGTCAAACGTGAACCCCTCCTGTAAGGCATTCAATAACACAAATTAACCGACTGACATGACGACTAAATTATCGTACTGTATACCACCTTCAATTATGACCAGTGATTAGGCATTGCCGATGTAAATATGAATGCATGCATGTTACAACATGTCTACATATTTTCCCTCCACTCTTCAACAGGTAGTGGTCATATCCCATTCAGAAAAGCACATGTTTATAAAACAGTTTTTAACTCATGCTTAGTCCCATGTCTGTGAAAAATTCGACAGCACCTCCCCGCATTTCTCCAAGTACAACATCGATTACGTGTTCTAACATTCATCTAACCTTGCTCAAGAAGGTTTGACGGATGTTAGAAAACTAGATCTGTATGCACCCGGAGAAACACACAAGAACGTGTACCAAATATCCACGACATAGAACATAAAGCATGAGTCAAAACACTGTTTTATAAACAATTAGCTTTTCCAAATTGTCCAAACTGGACATCCAAAGGCTCATTACAAAGCATTACTTTGTAATGAGTACCTTTGAACGGGAACTAAGGGTTTCTATGCATGCATGCGTTCAGAAATTGATAACATATGCAAGAATCTTTCTGAAATATCAAAATTGCAGAAAGATCGTTATTTAGTCCTAATTACGGTTATTTAGTCCTAATTAGGGTTTAATTGTGCCAAGTAGTGTTGATTAGTCCTAATTAGCGCTAATTAGGCTTAATTGGGTTATGTTAGTGCAAATTATGACTAATTAGGCTAACTATAATCAATATACGCGTAATTGGGTTCATTTTGGCTAATTTGGGGTAATTACAGCTACTTTGATTTTCATTAGGTTCTTAGGGTTAATTAAAACTAATTAGGCTCGTTATAGCTAATTAATTAGGATTAATTGATTTATTAAAATATTAATTTTTTAAATGTCGGACACTGTCGATCAGACGTGGTGTCCGTGTCTGCGCTAACTAACAGGTATCTCAATCCAATTGGGTCCCATCCTCCGTCAACAATCTCAATTCTCAAATGCCGCCCAATGTAATAAAAATTAACAAAAATCACACATTCAATCCAATTGGGTCCCATCCTCCGTCAATAATCTCAATATCTCAAATGCTCAATGCACAATTAACAATCTAAAATCATCAATTAATAATCACAATTACTTCAAATGCACACCTAATAACCTAAAATCATCAATTAACAACCTAAAATCACAAATCAATAATCACAATTCTCAAATACACAATTAACAACCTAAAATTATCAAACAAATTATCAATGTTCAAATAGAAAAAAATTGTTCAAAATGCACATATCTGATGCGCTTGAATTATTTCAATTTAGGGTTCGATTATATTAGGGCATTCAATTTAGGGTTCAATTAGTTTAATTTAGGGTTCGGTTAGATCACGGGCATTCAATTTAGGGTTTAATTAGGGTTCAATTACATCAATTTAGGGTACAATTAGGGGGTTCTATTGAATCAATTTAGGGTTCGGTTGATTTGGGGCATTCAATTTAGGATTCAATTTAGGTTTCAGTTGGATTAGGGCATTCAATTTAGGGTTAATTTAGGGTTCGATTCGATTAGGGCATTCAATTTTGGGGTTTAATTAGGGTTCAATTACTTCAATTTAGGGTTCAATTAGGGGGTTCAATTTTTTCAATTTAGGGTTCGGTTGGATCAGGGCTTTTAATTAGGGGTTCAATTACAATTAATTGGTTCAATTAGGTTGAATCGGGGTTCATTACAATTAATTGGTTAAGTTAGGGTTAATCAGGTTTAATTGGGGTTAATTCGTTCAATTAGGGTTACGCGGGGTTAATTACTGTTAATTGGTTAGTTTAGGTTGAATCGGGGTTCATTACAATTAATTGGATCAGTTAGGGTTAATCAGGTTTAATTGGGATTAATTCGTTCAATTAGGGTTACGGGGGGTTAATTACTGTTAATTGGTTAGATTATGGATAACTACGGTTTGATTATGGTTAATTTGGTTTAATTAGAGTTACTTGGGAACATATTAGGGATAATTAGGGTTTAATCGTTACAATTACATTACAACAAATTAAATACAATACAATACAATACACTACAAAAAATTAATTTTAATTACATTACAACAAATTAAATTCAATTACATTATAGCAAATCAAATACAATTACATTACAATAGATTAAATACAATTACATTATAACAATAGATTTAATGCGATAAATAATTTCTAGCATACAATTACATTATAACAACATATTAATTTCTAGCATACAATTACATTATAACAACAGATTAATTCAATATGATAAATAATTTCTAACTAGGAAAAAAAGTGAGTTTAGGCAGTGGTGGTGCGAGGCGGATGACTACAGTGGCGCACGGAAGGCAGCGGCAGAGGGTGGTGGTGCGGCGGAGGGGGAGGAACTGTGGCGATGGTGGTGCGACTATGAGGTGGCTGTGGCAGTAGTGGGGTAGCTGCGGGGCGGCGAGGTGGCAATGGGAACGACAGATCTGAAAGGAGAGGGAAGGGCGGTGTGGTGGTGGCGGGGGCCTGTCGCCGGCGTGGGGGGCTGGTGGGGAGGGACGGAGGCGGGGGCCTGTCGCCGGCGTGGGGGGCTGGTGGGGAGGGACTGAGGCGGGGGCCTGTCGCCAGTGTGGGGGGCTGGTGGGGAGGAAAGACGGGGAGAGAGAGAGAGAGAAATCTGGATATTTAAGAACACATTTAGCGACGGACATGTCCCGTCGCTAAAGATCCGTCGGTAAAACCATTTAGCGACGGTTTATACCGTCGTTAAAAGACCGTCGTTAAACGTCCGCCGGGAATGGTTTCGGATTAATCCGTCGGTAAAATATTTTTTTGGACAACGTTTTTACCCACAGAAATTCCGTCCCTGAAAACACCTTTAGCGACGGCACGACTTCCGTCGCTAAAATCCTTTTTTCTTGTAGTGAAGGTCCACCCCTATGGCCATCTCCCATGCCACCGCAGCGCTGGGTTGGTGCAGATCCTCGCAGCTGCTGCTGAGAATCCCTGCCTCGATAGTATTCAGGAGGCCCACCGTAGTGTTGCTGGGGAGCCATTCCACCACGCTGGGCACCGCTACCACCACGCCCACCACCATATCCTCCGCGGCTTCCATACTGAGGTTGTGGAGCATAGCCTCTCCCTCCACCTTCGTATCCACCACCGCGGCCGCCACCGTGCTGCTGCTGCAGTGGCGGTGGTCGCTGAACAACACCACCACCTCCACCCTGCTTCTGCTGCTGTGGCGGTGGCCGCTGAGCACCACTCCCTTGTTCTCCACCAGCCTCCTGAGACTCAGAGGACTCTCCCCCACCAGGAAGCTCAGTCCTCCTCTTCCTAACCATGATGACAACTAGAAGCAGCACAAAATATAGACAATGTCAACCAAAAAGCTCACAAAAACAACATAGCATGTCCAACAAAAAAAAATATAGCAACGTGGTAGAGATCATAAATCAACGGAATGAAAACAGTACAATCTTCACAGATCTGAATGAAAACAGTGTAATAAACTCAACAACGGCTAGATCCACCGAAGAATCGGCCGAATAAAGGCAAAAATCATGTACGACATGCATTAACCGCAATCTAAACAGTACGAAACCCACATAGACAGCCGGAAACCCTAAAAACAGAGTCGTAACCTCAAAACCATCGCCGAAAAAGCGCCTGCCGCCGTAAATGGAAAAGCGAAGAAAGGCACACTATACCAACCACACCACCGTAACAAAGACCAGTTGAAGTGGATGTTTATAAGGACTACAGAGAGAGAGAGAGTAAAAAGTGGTATTGCTGGACTCACACCACGACCCTCACTCTCGTTACTTCTTTGTGAAGTATCCTCAAGAAAGCCACTTTAACCGCCTTTACTTAAAGGGGTGGCAGGTCTTTGAAAGTTACTTCTCCGTCCCTACTCCTTACTTTATCACTATTTCCTCTCTTATTCTTCTTTTTCCTATGAAACTTCTCTGCATCCGTTACTGACAAAAAAGCCATTTTCTTTTTCCTTTCGACATCCGTTACTAACTATTTGTTTTAGCGGCGAGCGTAGTTTGTTTCTAAATAAAATCTTTTAGTTGATGACAAAGAAATGGGGTGGTGGGCATGCTCACTTGGTATATGACATGGAAATGTTGATGCATTGATCGATTAATGTGATGATGCGGTTGATGACACGATAACAGTCGATATGTGCACACAAAGCACCGGTAGAAATGAGTGGGGGGAAAAGTAAACGACGCCCATCACCTTAGATGATCGGCCATGATCTTCGGTCTCGATGACATCAACAACTTGAAAAGAAAAGCACACAGTTATCCACTGAATCATGAGGCAGCTCCTTCTAGGAAACGGCACTACCAATTCTGTGCATAATTATATGTTAAAAATTTACACAACAATGAGCAAAAGAAAGCAGAACAATAAAGAAAGGTAACAAATGCACAACATAAGATTTATGGCCTTGCAATTCTACTATACAGTAACCCCAAGGGGTGGTGGAGTAGCAAAGGGCCTTGAGGAATGACCTCAAGGTCTCAAGTTCAAATTCTCATACCAACGAGTCATATGAATTGCAGTTCGCATTATTCCAAAAATAAAATAAAATTCCACTATACAGTAAAAAGTCTATGATGCAGGACCATAACTTGCACTTTGTTGTCTTTCTCACACTCTGATGTAGTGTTAAACCCAAAAATGTTTAAACATATTAAAGTTGAAAAATAAAAAAAAAAATTGACTTTGGCAATTAAGGGGTTTTTATAATTCTTCCTCTAAGTGCATGGCCTAAGAAACTGTTCCCAACATATCTTGGTTGCACCTAAGGGCCAATTGGAGGTCCCATTTTGTGCGACACGTCGGCACAGGCAACAGTCAATATTCAACGCTTCTAATCGGTCAAAACATGCACGCTCAAGTTACGTGCACTTTTCACTTTTTCTACGTTACTTCGTCACTAAAAAATTAATTTTTGCATGACTTACGTCAATGCCTCATCACACTTTGACCGTCGCACGTCGCTTGTCGGTGAGCCTTGGCGCTTGACCAAGGAGGTTGGCCTCGGCCTCCCCTTTGGGGTCGGCGTCGGCCTCCCTCCCCTTGGGGTCGGCCTCGACCTCCCCCCAGGAGTGGACCTCGGCCTCCCCCCAAGGGTTGGCCTTTGGCCTTCCCCTTAGCACCTTCACTTATCTTCCAAGGACCATGCGTCCTCCGTGACACATGTCGCCCTCGCCGACTCCATGAACCCCGTCGCCCACACCTCCGAGTCGACTCCACGAGTAAGGCCTGGCAGAGCCCTCGGTTGGAGTCCATTGGGTCTGCGGCCGGTCACGTGCCTAGCTTGTGGGCCTGCCTGTGGGTTCGGGTCGTGACAAGCTATCTACCCAACGGGCATATGTAGCATCTTAAAGGAACTGTCTATCTGGCAGAAGAGGAGTTGAAAAGCTCCCTGATGGAGATAGTGTCCCGGAGGAGTCGACTATCCCCGCGGGATGCTGCACACTCTGCAAAATGGGTCGAAGCATGTGTCCACAACCAAGGTAAGGTGGGCATGGTGTGGTGAAAGGATGGACCAATGCAAAGAGTGTGGTAGCGTGACAGAGAGCCAGGGGGCATGATTGTATCAGTGGCGCGACGCATGGGCGCAGCAGAGTGTGTGAGGTGCCGAGGGCACGGTACTGTGACAAAAAACCATGGAGCATGACTGTATCAGCATGTAGCGCATGGGCGTGGTGGAGTGTGTATGTTGTCGGGGGCATGTAATGTGACAGAGAACCAGGGGCGTGGCTGTATCAGAGGCACGGCGCAAGGGCGCCAAAGAATGTCTGTGGTGTTAGGGGCACGATAGTGTGATAAAGAGCCAGAGGGCGTGGCTGTATCAGCAACGCGGCGTATGGGCCCGGCAGAGTGTCTTGGAGACTGCGTGCAAGTAAGGGCGACGGGTGTCTCGAAGTCGGGGCAGGGGCGATGGAGGTTGCGGAGTCAGGGCACGGGCGACAGAGGTTGCGTAGTCGACTCGCAAGTGTGGGCGACTGGGCTATAGAGTCGGCACGCGGGTGTGGGCGACGGGTGTCCCGGAGGATGCATGGTCCCTGGAAGAGAAGTGAAGGTGCTATGGTGAAGGCCAAAGGCCAACCCTTGGGAGAAGGCCAAGGCCCACCCTTAGGGGGAGGCTGAGGCCGACCCCAAGGGGAGGGAGGTCGACACCGATGCCGACCCCAAGGGGGAGGCCGAGGTCTACGTTGACCCCAAAAGGGAGGCCGAGGTCTACGTCAACCTCCTTGGGCAAGAGTCAAGGCACGCCGGTAAGCGACGTGCGACGGTCGAAGTGTGATGAGGCATTGTTGTAAGTAGCGCAAAAATAAATTTCTTAGTGATGAAGTAACGTAGAAAAGTAAAAAGTACACGTGACTTGAGCGTGCATGTTTTGACCGGTTGGAAGCGTCGAATATTCACTATTGCTTATGCCCACGTGTCGCAAAAAATGGGACCCCCAATGGGCCCTTAGGTGCAACCAAGATAGGTTGGGAACAGTTTCTTAGGCCATGCACTTAGAGGAAGAATTATAAAAACGCCTTAATGGCCGAAGTCAATTTTTTTCTTTTTCTTTTTATTTTTCAACTTTAATACGTTTAAACATTTTTGGGTCTAACACTACATCAGAGTGTGAGAAAGACAACAAAGTGCAAGTTATGGTCCTGCATCATAGACTTTTTATTGTATAGTGGAATTTTTATTTTTATTTTTTAGAATAATGAGAACTGCAATTTATATGGCTCGTCGTTACAGAAATTTGAACTCGGGACCTTTAGGTCATTCCTCAAGGCCCTTTGCCACTCCACGACCCTTTGGGGTTACTATATAGTGGAATCGCAAGGCCATACATCTTATGTTATGCATTTGCTACCTTTCTTTCTTGTTCTTCTTTCTATTGCTCATTGTTGTGTAATATTTTAGCATAAATATGCACAGAAATGGTAGTGCACTTTCCTAGGAGCTGCCTCAATTCACAGGACAACTGCGTGCTTTTCTTTTCAAGTTGTTGATGTCATCAAGACCGAAGATCGTGGCCGATCATCTAAGGTGATGGGTGTCGTTTATGCTTTTTTGCCCACAAAAACTACCTTTTGGTTCATCTTAAACACAACAACTCATCAAACTATCCACACACCCCTTTCAATAACTTTTAAAATGTTCAATATCCACAAATACGTCAAATGCCAAAACATTTCAAATATGAGTTTCATTGCATTTTCTACGCAAAATTTTAGTTACATACTGGTTCGGTTTTAATGAGAAATAAATCACTAGTAATTTTTTAACAAATTAAGCCAGAACAGCTAAATATACTAAAGATCAATGTTGAAAAACATTGATTGTAGTTTCAACATTAGAGGTTTAGGGTTTGGGGTTTAAGGGGTTTAGGGGTTGGGGTTTTGGGGTTTGGGGTTAGGTGTTTAGGGGTTGGGGTTTAGGGTTTAGGGTTTAGGGTTTAGGGTTTAGGGTTTAGGGTTTAGGGTTTAGGGTTTAGGGTTTAGGGTTTAGGGTTTAGGGTTTAGGGTTTTAGGGTTTTAGGGTTTTAGGGTTTAGGGTTTAGGGTTTAGGGTTTAGGGTTTAGGGTTTAGGGTTTAGGGTTTAGGGTTTAGGGTTTAGGGTTTAGGGTTTAGGGTTTAGGGTTTAGGGTTTAGGGTTTAGGGTTTAGGGTTTAGGGTTTAGGGTTTAGGGTTTAGGGTTTAGGGTTTAGGGTTTAGGGTTTAGGGTTTAGGGTTTAGGGTTTAGGGTTTAGGGTTTAGGGTTTAGGGTTTAGGGTTTAGGGTTTAGGGTTTAGGGTTTAGGGTTTAGGGTTTAGGGTTTAGGGTTTAGGGTTTTTGTTGGGTTTAGGGTTTAGGGTTTAGGGTTTTTGTTGGGTTTAGGGTTTTTGTTGGGTTTAGGGTTTTTGTTGGGTTTAGGGTTTAGGGTTTAGGGTTTAGGGTTTAGGGTTTAGGGTTTAGGGTTTAGGGTTTAGGGTTTAGGGTTTAGGGTTTAGGGTTTAGGGTTTAGGGTTTAGGGTTTAGGGTTTAGGGTTTAGGGTTTAGGGTTTAGGGTTTAGGGTTTAGGGTTTAGGGTTTAGGGTTTAGGGTTTAGGGTTTAGGGTTTAGGGTTTAGGGTTTAGGGTTTAGGGTTTAGGGTTTAGGGTTTAGGGTTTAGGGTTTAGGGTTTAGGGTTTAGGGTTTAGGGTTTAGGGTTTAGGGTTTAGGGTTTAGGGTTTAGGGTTTAGGGTTTAGGGTTTAGGGTTTAGGGTTTAGGGTTTAGGGTTTAGGGTTTAGGGTTTAGGGTTTAGGGTTTAGGGTTTAGGGTTTAGGGTTTAGGGTTTAGGGTTTAGGGTTTAGGGTTTAGGGTTTAGGGTTTAGGGTTTAGGGTTTAGGGTTTAGGGTTTAGGGTTTAGGGTTTAGGGTTTAGGGTTTAGGGTTTAGGGTTTAGGGTTTAGGGTTTAGGGTTTAGGGTTTAGGGTTTAGGGTTTAGGGTTTAGGGTTTAGGGTTTAGGGTTTAGGGTTTAGGGTTTAGGGTTTAGGGTTTAGGGTTTAGGGTTTAGGGTTTAGGGTTTAGGGTTTAGGTTTAGGTTTTAGGTTTAGGTTTAGGTTTAGGTTTCGGTTTAGGTTTAGGGTTTAGGGTTTAGGGTTTAGGGTTTAGGGTTTAGGGTTTAGGGTTTAGGGTTTAGGGTTTAGGGTTTAGGGTTTAGGGTTTAGGGTTTAGGGTTTAGGGTTTAGGGTTTAGGGTTTAGGGTTTAGGGTTTAGGGTTTAGGGTTTAGGGTTTAGGGTTTTAGGGTTTAGGGTTTAGGGTTTAGGGTTTAGGGTTTAGGGTTTAGGGTTTAGGGTTTAGGGTTTAGGGTTTAGGGTTTAGGGTTTAGGGTTTAGGGTTTAGGGTTTAGGGTTTAGGGTTTAGGGTTTAGGGTTTAGGGTTTAGGGTTTAGGGTTTAGGGTTTAGGGTTTAGGGTTTAGGGTTTAGGGTTTAGGGTTTAGGGTTTAGGGTTTAGGGTTTAGGGTTTAGGGTTTAGGGTTTAGGGTTTAGGGTTTAGGGTTTAGGGTTTAGGGTTTAGGGTTTAGGGTTTAGGGTTTAGGGTTTAGGGTTTAGGGTTTAGGGTTTAGGGTTTAGGGTTTAGGGTTTAGGGTTTAGGGTTTAGGGTTTAGGGTTTAGGGTTTAGGGTTTAGGGTTTAGGGTTTAGGGTTTAGGGTTTAGGGTTTAGGGTTTAGGGTTTAGGGTTTAGGGTTTAGGGTTTAGGGTTTAGGGTTTAGGGTTTAGGGTTTAGGGTTTAGGGTTTAGGGTTTAGGGTTTAGGGTTTAGGGTTTAGGGTTTAGGGTTTAGGGTTTAGGGTTTAGGGTTTAGGGTTTAGGGTTTAGGGTTTAGGGTTTAGGGTTTAGGGTTTAGGGTTTAGGGTTTAGGGTTTAGGGTTTAGGGTTTAGGGTTTAGGGTTTAGGGTTTAGGGTTTAGGGTTTAGGGTTTAGGGTTTAGGGTTTAGGGTTTAGGGTTTAGGGTTTAGGGTTTAGGGTTTAGGGTTTAGGGTTTAGGGTTTAGGGTTTAGGGTTTAGGGTTTAGGGTTTAGGGTTTAGGGTTTAGGGTTTAGGGTTTAGGGTTTAGGGTTTAGGGTTTAGGGTTTAGGGTTTAGGGTTTAGGGTTTAGGGTTTAGGGTTTAGGGTTTAGGGTTTAGGGTTTAGGGTTTAGGGTTTAGGGTTTAGGGTTTAGGGTTTAGGGTTTAGGGTTTAGGGTTTAGGGTTTAGGGTTTAGGGTTTAGGGTTTAGGGTTTAGGGTTTAGGGTTTAGGGTTTAGGGTTTAGGGTTTAGGGTTTAGGGTTTAGGGTTTAGGGTTTAGGGTTTAGGGTTTAGGGTTTAGGGTTTAGGGTTTAGGGTTTAGGGTTTAGGGTTTAGGGTTTAGGGTTTAGGGTTTAGGGTTTAGGGTTTAGGGTTTAGGGTTTAGGGTTTAGGGTTTAGGGTTTAGGGTTTAGGGTTTAGGGTTTAGGGTTTAGGGTTTAGGGTTTAGGGTTTAGGGTTTAGGGTTTAGGGTTTAGGGTTTAGGGTTTAGGGTTTAGGGTTTAGGGTTTAGGGTTTAGGGTTTAGGGTTTAGGGTTTAGGGTTTAGGGTTTAGGGTTTAGGGTTTAGGGTTTAGGGTTTAGGGTTTAGGGTTTAGGGTTTAGGGTTTAGGGTTTAGGGTTTAGGGTTTAGGGTTTAGGGTTTAGGGTTTAGGGTTTAGGGTTTAGGGTTTAGGGTTTAGGGTTTAGGGTTTAGGGTTTAGGGTTTAGGGTTTAGGGTTTAGGGTTTAGGGTTTAGGGTTTAGGGTTTAGGGTTTAGGGTTTAGGGTTTAGGGTTTAGGGTTTAGGGTTTAGGGTTTAGGGTTTAGGGTTTAGGGTTTAGGGTTTAGGGTTTAGGGTTTAGGGTTTAGGGTTTAGGGTTTAGGGTTTAGGGTTTAGGGTTTAGGGTTTAGGGTTTAGGGTTTAGGGTTTAGGGTTTAGGGTTTAGGGTTTAGGGTTTAGGGTTTAGGGTTTAGGGTTTAGGGTTTAGGGTTTAGGGTTTAGGGTTTAGGGTTTAGGGTTTAGGGTTTAGGGTTTAGGGTTTAGGGTTTAGGGTTTAGGGTTTAGGGTTTAGGGTTTAGGGTTTAGGGTTTAGGGTTTAGGGTTTAGGGTTTAGGGTTTAGGGTTTAGGGTTTAGGGTTTAGGGTTTAGGGTTTAGGGTTTAGGGTTTAGGGTTTAGGGTTTAGGGTTTAGGGTTTAGGGTTTAGGGTTTAGGGTTTAGGGTTTAGGGTTTAGGGTTTAGGGTTTAGGGTTTAGGGTTTAGGGTTTAGGGTTTAGGGTTTAGGGTTTAGGGTTTAGGGTTTAGGGTTTAGGGTTTAGGGTTTAGGGTTTAGGGTTTAGGGTTTAGGGTTTAGGGTTTAGGGTTTAGGGTTTAGGGTTTAGGGTTTAGGGTTTAGGGTTTAGGGTTTAGGGTTTAGGGTTTAGGGTTTAGGGTTTAGGGTTTAGGGTTTAGGGTTTAGGGTTTAGGGTTTAGGGTTTAGGGTTTAGGGTTTAGGGTTTAGGGTTTAGGGTTTAGGGTTTAGGGTTTAGGGTTTAGGGTTTAGGGTTTAGGGTTTAGGGTTTAGGGTTTAGGGTTTAGGGTTTAGGGTTTAGGGTTTAGGGTTTAGGGTTTAGGGTTTAGGGTTTAGGGTTTAGGGTTTAGGGTTTAGGGTTTAGGGTTTAGGGTTTAGGGTTTAGGGTTTAGGGTTTAGGGTTTAGGGTTTAGGGTTTAGGGTTTAGGGTTTAGGGTTTAGGGTTTAGGGTTTAGGGTTTAGGGTTTAGGGTTTAGGGTTTAGGGTTTAGGGTTTAGGGTTTAGGGTTTAGGGTTTAGGGTTTAGGGTTTAGGGTTTAGGGTTTAGGGTTTAGGGTTTAGGGTTTAGGGTTTAGGGTTTAGGGTTTAGGGTTTAGGGTTTAGGGTTTAGGGTTTAGGGTTTAGGGTTTAGGGTTTAGGGTTTAGGGTTTAGGGTTTAGGGTTTAGGGTTTAGGGTTTAGGGTTTAGGGTTTAGGGTTTAGGGTTTAGGGTTTAGGGTTTAGGGTTTAGGGTTTAGGGTTTAGGGTTTAGGGTTTAGGGTTTAGGGTTTAGGGTTTAGGGTTTAGGGTTTAGGGTTTAGGGTTTAGGGTTTAGGGTTTAGGGTTTAGGGTTTAGGGTTTAGGGTTTAGGGTTTAGGGTTTAGGGTTTAGGGTTTAGGGTTTAGGGTTTAGGGTTTAGGGTTTAGGGTTTAGGGTTTAGGGTTTAGGGTTTAGGGTTTAGGGTTTAGGGTTTAGGGTTTAGGGTTTAGGGTTTTTTAGGGTTTAGGGTTTAGGGTTTAGGGTTTAGGGTTTAGGGTTTAGGGTTTAGGGTTTAGGGTTTAGGGTTTAGGGTTTAGGGTTTAGGGTTTAGGGTTTAGGGTTTAGGGTTTAGGGTTTAGGGTTTAGGGTTTAGGGTTTAGGGTTTAGGGTTTAGGGTTTAGGGTTTAGGGTTTAGGGTTTAGGGTTTAGGGTTTAGGGTTTAGGGTTTAGGGTTTAGGGTTTAGGGTTTAGGGTTTAGGGTTTAGGGTTTAGGGTTTAGGGTTTAGGGTTTAGGGTTTAGGGTTTAGGGTTTAGGGTTTAGGGTTTAGGGTTTAGGGTTTAGGGTTTAGGGTTTAGGGTTTAGGGTTTAGGGTTTAGGGTTTAGGGTTTAGGGTTTAGGGTTTAGGGTTTAGGGTTTAGGGTTTAGGGTTTAGGGTTTAGGGTTTAGGGTTTAGGGTTTAGGGTTTAGGGTTTAGGGTTTAGGGTTTAGGGTTTAGGGTTTAGGGTTTAGGGTTTAGGGTTTAGGGTTTAGGGTTTAGGGTTTAGGGTTTAGGGTTTAGGGTTTAGGGTTTAGGGTTTAGGGTTTAGGGTTTAGGGTTTAGGGTTTAGGGTTTAGGGTTTAGGGTTTAGGGTTTAGGGTTTAGGGTTTAGGGTTTAGGGTTTAGGGTTTAGGGTTTAGGGTTTAGGGTTTAGGGTTTAGGGTTTAGGGTTTAGGGTTTAGGGTTTAGGGTTTAGGGTTTAGGGTTTAGGGTTTAGGGTTTAGGGTTTAGGGTTTAGGGTTTAGGGTTTAGGGTTTAGGGTTTAGGGTTTAGGGTTTAGGGTTTAGGGTTTAGGGTTTAGGGTTTAGGGTTTAGGGTTTAGGGTTTAGGGTTTAGGGTTTAGGGTTTAGGGTTTAGGGTTTAGGGTTTAGGGTTTAGGGTTTAGGGTTTAGGGTTTAGGGTTTAGGGTTTAGGGTTTAGGGTTTAGGGTTTAGGGTTTAGGGTTTAGGGTTTAGGGTTTAGGGTTTAGGGTTTAGGGTTTAGGGTTTAGGGTTTAGGGTTTAGGGTTTAGGGTTTAGGGTTTAGGGTTTAGGGTTTAGGGTTTAGGGTTTAGGGTTTAGGGTTTAGGGTTTAGGGTTTAGGGTTTAGGGTTTAGGGTTTAGGGTTTAGGGTTTAGGGTTTAGGGTTTAGGGTTTAGGGTTTAGGGTTTAGGGTTTAGGGTTTAGGGTTTAGGGTTTAGGGTTTAGGGTTTAGGGTTTAGGGTTTAGGGTTTAGGGTTTAGGGTTTAGGGTTTAGGGTTTAGGGTTTAGGGTTTAGGGTTTAGGGTTTAGGGTTTAGGGTTTAGGGTTTAGGGTTTAGGGTTTAGGGTTTAGGGTTTAGGGTTTAGGGTTTAGGGTTTAGGGTTTAGGGTTTAGGGTTTAGGGTTTAGGGTTTAGGGTTTAGGGTTTAGGGTTTAGGGTTTAGGGTTTAGGGTTTAGGGTTTAGGGTTTAGGGTTTAGGGTTTAGGGTTTAGGGTTTAGGGTTTAGGGTTTAGGGTTTAGGGTTTAGGGTTTAGGGTTTAGGGTTTAGGGTTTAGGGTTTAGGGTTTAGGGTTTAGGGTTTAGGGTTTAGGGTTTAGGGTTTAGGGTTTAGGGTTTAGGGTTTAGGGTTTAGGGTTTAGGGTTTAGGGTTTAGGGTTTAGGGTTTAGGGTTTAGGGTTTAGGGTTTAGGGTTTAGGGTTTAGGGTTTAGGGTTTAGGGTTTAGGGTTTAGGGTTTAGGGTTTAGGGTTTAGGGTTTAGGGTTTAGGGTTTAGGGTTTAGGGTTTAGGGTTTAGGGTTTAGGGTTTAGGGTTTAGGGTTTAGGGTTTAGGGTTTAGGGTTTAGGGTTTAGGGTTTAGGGTTTAGGGTTTAGGGTTTAGGGTTTAGGGTTTAGGGTTTAGGGTTTAGGGTTTAGGGTTTAGGGTTTAGGGTTTAGGGTTTAGGGTTTAGGGTTTAGGGTTTAGGGTTTAGGGTTTAGGGTTTAGGGTTTAGGGTTTAGGGTTTAGGGTTTAGGGTTTAGGGTTTAGGGTTTAGGGTTTAGGGTTTAGGGTTTAGGGTTTAGGGTTTAGGGTTTAGGGTTTAGGGTTTAGGGTTTAGGGTTTAGGGTTTAGGGTTTAGGGTTTAGGGTTTAGGGTTTAGGGTTTAGGGTTTAGGGTTTAGGGTTTAGGGTTTAGGGTTTAGGGTTTAGGGTTTAGGGTTTAGGGTTTAGGGTTTAGGGTTTAGGGTTTAGGGTTTAGGGTTTAGGGTTTAGGGTTTAGGGTTTAGGGTTTAGGGTTTAGGGTTTAGGGTTTAGGGTTTAGGGTTTAGGGTTTAGGGTTTAGGGTTTAGGGTTTAGGGTTTAGGGTTTAGGGTTTAGGGTTTAGGGTTTAGGGTTTAGGGTTTAGGGTTTAGGGTTTAGGGTTTAGGGTTTAGGGTTTAGGGTTTAGGGTTTAGGGTTTAGGGTTTAGGGTTTAGGGTTTAGGGTTTAGGGTTTAGGGTTTAGGGTTTAGGGTTTAGGGTTTAGGGTTTAGGGTTTAGGGTTTAGGGTTTAGGGTTTAGGGTTTAGGGTTTAGGGTTTAGGGTTTAGGGTTTAGGGTTTAGGGTTTAGGGTTTAGGGTTTAGGGTTTAGGGTTTAGGGTTTAGGGTTTAGGGTTTAGGGTTTAGGGTTTAGGGTTTAGGGTTTAGGGTTTAGGGTTTAGGGTTTAGGGTTTAGGGTTTAGGGTTTAGGGTTTAGGGTTTAGGGTTTAGGGTTTAGGGTTTAGGGTTTAGGGTTTAGGGTTTAGGGTTTAGGGTTTAGGGTTTAGGGTTTAGGGTTTAGGGTTTAGGGTTTAGGGTTTAGGGTTTAGGGTTTAGGGTTTAGGGTTTAGGGTTTAGGGTTTAGGGTTTAGGGTTTAGGGTTTAGGGTTTAGGGTTTAGGGTTTAGGGTTTAGGGTTTAGGGTTTAGGGTTTAGGGTTTAGGGTTTAGGGTTTAGGGTTTAGGGTTTAGGGTTTAGGGTTTAGGGTTTAGGGTTTAGGGTTTAGGGTTTAGGGTTTAGGGTTTAGGGTTTAGGGTTTAGGGTTTAGGGTTTAGGGTTTAGGGTTTAGGGTTTAGGGTTTAGGGTTTAGGGTTTAGGGTTTAGGGTTTAGGGTTTAGGGTTTAGGGTTTAGGGTTTAGGGTTTAGGGTTTAGGGTTTAGGGTTTAGGGTTTAGGGTTTAGGGTTTAGGGTTTAGGGTTTAGGGTTTAGGGTTTAGGGTTTAGGGTTTAGGGTTTAGGGTTTAGGGTTTAGGGTTTAGGGTTTAGGGTTTAGGGTTTAGGGTTTAGGGTTTAGGGTTTAGGGTTTAGGGTTTAGGGTTTAGGGTTTAGGGTTTAGGGTTTAGGGTTTAGGGTTTAGGGTTTAGGGTTTAGGGTTTAGGGTTTAGGGTTTAGGGTTTAGGGTTTAGGGTTTAGGGTTTAGGGTTTAGGGTTTAGGGTTTAGGGTTTAGGGTTTAGGGTTTAGGGTTTAGGGTTTAGGGTTTAGGGTTTAGGGTTTAGGGTTTAGGGTTTAGGGTTTAGGGTTTAGGGTTTAGGGTTTAGGGTTTAGGGTTTAGGGTTTAGGGTTTAGGGTTTAGGGTTTAGGGTTTAGGGTTTAGGGTTTAGGGTTTAGGGTTTAGGGTTTAGGGTTTAGGGTTTAGGGTTTAGGGTTTAGGGTTTAGGGTTTAGGGTTTAGGGTTTAGGGTTTAGGGTTTAGGGTTTAGGGTTTAGGGTTTAGGGTTTAGGGTTTAGGGTTTAGGGTTTAGGGTTTAGGGTTTAGGGTTTAGGGTTTAGGGTTTAGGGTTTAGGGTTTAGGGTTTAGGGTTTAGGGTTTAGGGTTTAGGGTTTAGGGTTTAGGGTTTAGGGTTTAGGGTTTAGGGTTTAGGGTTTAGGGTTTAGGGTTTAGGGTTTAGGGTTTAGGGTTTAGGGTTTAGGGTTTAGGGTTTAGGGTTTAGGGTTTAGGGTTTAGGGTTTAGGGTTTAGGGTTTAGGGTTTAGGGTTTAGGGTTTAGGGTTTAGGGTTTAGGGTTTAGGGTTTAGGGTTTAGGGTTTAGGGTTTAGGGTTTAGGGTTTAGGGTTTAGGGTTTAGGGTTTAGGGTTTAGGGTTTAGGGTTTAGGGTTTAGGGTTTAGGGTTTAGGGTTTAGGGTTTAGGGTTTAGGGTTTAGGGTTTAGGGTTTAGGTTTTAGGTTTAGGTTTAGGTTTAGGGTTTAGGGTTTAGGGTTTAGGGTTTAGGGTTTAGGGTTTAGGGTTTAGGGTTTAGGGTTTAGGGTTTAGGGTTTAGGGTTTAGGGTTTAGGGTTTAGGGTTTAGGGTTTAGGGTTTAGGGTTTAGGGTTTAGGGTTTAGGGTTTAGGGTTTAGGGTTTAGGGTTTAGGGTTTAGGGTTTAGGGTTTAGGGTTTAGGGTTTAGGGTTTAGGGTTTAGGGTTTAGGGTTTAGGGTTTAGGGTTTAGGGTTTAGGGTTTAGGGTTTAGGGTTTAGGGTTTAGGGTTTAGGGTTTAGGGTTTAGGGTTTAGGGTTTAGGGTTTAGGGTTTAGGGTTTAGGGTTTAGGGTTTAGGGTTTAGGGTTTAGGGTTTAGGGTTTAGGGTTTAGGGTTTAGGGTTTAGGGTTTAGGGTTTAGGGTTTAGGGTTTAGGGTTTAGGGTTTAGGGTTTAGGGTTTAGGGTTTAGGGTTTAGGGTTTAGGGTTTAGGGTTTAGGGTTTAGGGTTTAGGGTTTAGGGTTTAGGGTTTAGGGTTTAGGGTTTAGGGTTTAGGGTTTAGGGTTTAGGGTTTAGGGTTTAGGGTTTAGGGTTTAGGGTTTAGGGTTTAGGGTTTAGGGTTTAGGGTTTAGGGTTTAGGGTTTAGGGTTTAGGGTTTAGGGTTTAGGGTTTAGGGTTTAGGGTTTAGGGTTTAGGGTTTAGGGTTTAGGGTTTAGGGTTTAGGGTTTAGGGTTTAGGGTTTAGGGTTTAGGGTTTAGGGTTTAGGGTTTAGGGTTTAGGGTTTAGGGTTTAGGGTTTAGGGTTTAGGGTTTAGGGTTTAGGGTTTAGGGTTTAGGGTTTAGGGTTTAGGGTTTAGGGTTTAGGGTTTAGGGTTTAGGGTTTAGGGTTTAGGGTTTAGGGTTTAGGGTTTAGGGTTTAGGGTTTAGGGTTTAGGGTTTAGGGTTTAGGGTTTAGGGTTTAGGGTTTAGGGTTTAGGGTTTAGGGTTTAGGGTTTAGGGTTTAGGGTTTAGGGTTTAGGGTTTAGGGTTTAGGGTTTAGGGTTTAGGGTTTAGGGTTTAGGGTTTAGGGTTTAGGGTTTAGGGTTTAGGGTTTAGGGTTTAGGGTTTAGGGTTTAGGGTTTAGGGTTTAGGGTTTAGGGTTTAGGGTTTAGGGTTTAGGGTTTAGGGTTTAGGGTTTAGGGTTTAGGGTTTAGGGTTTAGGGTTTAGGGTTTAGGGTTTAGGGTTTAGGGTTTAGGGTTTAGGGTTTAGGGTTTAGGGTTTAGGGTTTAGGGTTTAGGGTTTAGGGTTTAGGGTTTAGGGTTTAGGGTTTAGGGTTTAGGGTTTAGGGTTTAGGGTTTAGGGTTTAGGGTTTAGGGTTTAGGGTTTAGGGTTTAGGGTTTAGGGTTTAGGGTTTAGGGTTTAGGGTTTAGGGTTTAGGGTTTAGGGTTTAGGGTTTAGGGTTTAGGGTTTAGGGTTTAGGGTTTAGGGTTTAGGGTTTAGGGTTTAGGGTTTAGGGTTTAGGGTTTAGGGTTTAGGGTTTAGGGTTTAGGGTTTAGGGTTTAGGGTTTAGGGTTTAGGGTTTAGGGTTTAGGGTTTAGGGTTTAGGGTTTAGGGTTTAGGGTTTAGGGTTTAGGGTTTAGGGTTTAGGGTTTAGGGTTTAGGGTTTAGGGTTTAGGGTTTAGGGTTTAGGGTTTAGGGTTTAGGGTTTAGGGTTT
>JAVXUP010004739.1:0-26816 GCA_033070095.1 Escallonia herrerae
CTTCTCATCGATCATTTGGATCCAGGAGTCACATTCGCGGCAATGGCTAGAGGAGTGAGGCCAAGCACACCCTTACGTTTCTCGTTATAAGCGTCCGCCAGAAAACATGTCGGACCTCCTCGATAGGGTGGAAAGTATCTTCGGGCCGAGGAAGATTCAACAACCTCACAGCACGAAGAAGCGCACAATGGGCACAAAAGGCAAGATCGTCCTGAAGGGGAAATTCAAACGAAGCCAAACGCTCGAGAGCAACGCTCCCCAAGTCATTTACCCCACTCAATACTTCTCAGGGGCACATCCTAAACCAGGTCAAGAGCCAAAACATCCTCAAATGGCCAAAACCTATGAGGGGGCCAGCCGACAAGAGACTCCCAACTATATTGTCACTTCCATAAAGATCACGGGCATACAACCGATGAATGCAAAGTACTTCAGCGTGAGATTGAAAACCTCATAACCAAAGGCCATCTCAAACAATTCATCAAAGCCAATGATCGACAACAAAATGGAAGAAGAAATCAGCGGAGAACAAGAGACGCAGCCGAAGGATCCACCAGTGATAAACACCATTTCGGGAGGACCGAGCGCTGGAGGACTGTCCAGCTCTTCCCGAAAGGCTTACGCTCGGCACGTTAATCTAACGCAAGGATCAACCAAGCGGCCGAGAACATCCACCTCTTTGGAGTTCAACGATGCGGACCTCGACGGAATAAGCTTACCGCACGATGATGCTCTGGTCATCACTCTGCGCGTAGATGCTTTCAATATTAAGCGCTTCTTGGTTGACACAGGCAGTTCAGCCGATATTATCTTCGAAGATGCATTCAATCAAATGGGAATTTCTGACGATAGGGTAAAGCCAATATCTTCTCCTTTATATGGCTTTACAGGCGCCTCCGCACCAGTGAGAGGAATCGCTTCTCTCACTATCGTCGTTGGGGAACCGCCTCGACAGGCAGTACATACACTTGATTTCCTAATTGCCAAGATCAAGTCGTCGTATAATGGAATTTTAGGCCGCACAGGCCTTAACAAGCTACAAGCAGTAGCTTCCACCTACCACCTTGTCATGAAGTTCCCCACTCCAGTAGGGGTTGGCCTCGTAAAAGGCGATCAGACCCTTGCTCGAAGGTGCTACGTAGCCTCTTGCAGAACCGAGGAGACCCTGTCAATCGATGATCAGCGCGATGGGAAAGTACTAAGGCGCGCAGAACCTGTAGAAGCTCTTACCAATATACCACTCATAGAAGGAGATAATGAACGGCAAGTAAGGATCGGCTCTATGCTAGAGCCGACAATTAGAGAACGGTTAATCTCCTTCCTGCGCTCCAACATTGACATCTTCGCATGGAGTGCAGTAGACATGCCGGGTATAGATCCATCCGTGATCACACATCGACTCTCAGTCGATCCCGTGTGCAAGCCCATTAAGCAGAAGAAGCGACCCTTCGCACCAGAGCGGCAAGTGATAATCAAGAAGGAAGTTGATAAACTCTTAGATGCTGGCTTCATCCAAGAAATCAACTACCCAGACTGGGTAGCCAACGTCGTCATGGTGCCAAAGGGCGGAGCGGGCAAGTGGAGGATTTGTATCGACTACACCGATCTGAACAGAGCCTGCCCGAAAGATAGTTACCCGCTGCCGCGCATCGACACACTGATTGATGCCACGTCGGGTCATCAACTCCTCAGCTTCATGGACGCATTCTCCGGCTACAACCAGATTCTCATGCACGAAGACGACATAGCCAAGACAGCTTTCGTCACAGATCAAGGCCTGTTCTGCTATAAGGTCATGCCCTTCGGATTAAAGAATGCGGGGGCTACTTACCAAAGGTTAGTCGACAAAATCTTCAAACCCCTCATAGGGAGAAGTATGGAAGTCTATGTGGACGACATGCTCGTCAAAAGCCTTCGAGCTGAAGAGCACATAGTCGACCTCCGGCAATGCTTTAATATCCTTCGAGAATTTCGTATGCGCCTTAATCCCACTAAGTGCGCCTTTGGAGTATCATCTGGCAAATTTCTTGGGTTTATGGTCTCTGAAAGGGGAATTGAAGCTAACCCGGAGAAAATTAAAGCCATCCAAGAAATGGTCGCACCAAGGCGTGTCAAGGAAATACAGATCCTGGCAGGACGAATTGCTGCCCTTAGCAGGTTTCTCTCTAAGTCTGCCGAACGCTGTTTGCCCTTCTTCAAGGCATTAAAGAATATGAAAAATTTTGAATGGACGGCCGAATGTCAAACTTCGTTTGACGAGTTGAAGGAATACCTAGCATCGCCACCTCTCCTCTCCAAACCTGTCATGGGGGAAGATCTTTTCCTCTACCTGGCCGTTGCCGAGTCTGCGGTCAGCGCGGTCCTAGTCCGAGAGCAAGATGGTCAACAGCTCCCCGTCTACTATGTGAGCAAGGTCCTTCAGGGAGCCGAGCAAAGGTATCCTAATGCGGAGAAGTTGGCATTCGCCCTGCTAAACGCCGCAAGAAAGCTCCGGCCATATTTTCAGTCTCACACGATAACTGTGCTCACCGACAAACCACTTCGACGGATATTACACAAGCCAGACCTCTCCGGTCGTCTTATTCCCTGGTCGGTCGAGTTAGGCGAGTTCGACATACACTATAGGCCGAGACCTTCAATCAAAGGGCAAGCCTTGGCCGATTTCATAGTCGAGTGTACACTTCCCATTGAAGTCGAAGAGTCCCCACTCGGGGTCGAAAGGCCTCTCCTCCCCGACCAACTTGGGCTGTTCACATGGACGCTCTATGTTGATGGATCATCAAACACAAGCGGAAGTGGAGCTGGGTTGATCCTCAATGGGCCGGATGGCCTAACCATAGAATATGCTCTTCGCTTCGACTTCCAGGCTTCCAACAATGAGGCAGAATATGAGGCCTTAGTAGCAGGCATGCATCTGGCACGTGCAATGCGCGCGGCGTCTCTCCATGCTTTCAGCGACTCTGCGCTCGTTGTGAAACAGATGTCTGGAGAATATGAAGCAAAAGATCCCAAGATGGCCGATTACTTGCGTAAAGCGAAAGAGATTGCGAATACGTTCACCCTATTTAAGATAACGCAAATTCGTAGGGAAGACAATACTTCCGCTGACGCACTCTCAAGGTTGGCCTCTCTTGATCCATCAGGTTTCGGCCGTACAATCCATCTTGAACTCTTGCACGAACCGAGCATCGCTGCAAAGGAAGTCATGCACACCGAGCATGAGCCATCGTGGATTGATCCCATCAAGGCCTACCTTCAGGACGGCACACTACCTGCCGATCGGAAGCAAGCCAGGAGCATCATCCATCGCGCGGCTCGATATGCCATTGTGGAAGATGTGTTATACAAACGATCTTTCACTCTTCCTTACCTTCGTTGTCTCACCACGACGGAGTCCGACTACGCCCTGCGAGAAGTCCACGAAGGCATATGCGGACAACACTTGGGAGGGCGTGCTCTAGCGCATAAAGTTCTCCGCCAAGGATATTACTGGCCGACCATGCACCGTGATGCCCTGGACTACACAAAGAAGTGCGATGCTTGCCAACGTTTCTCCTCGATCCCCAGACAGTCGCCAAGTCCCCTGTCATCGTTAACTAGCCCCATACCATTCGCAATGTGGGGAATGGACATCATGGGCCCGTTCCCTCCGGCTACAGCTCAACGCCGATTCGTAATTGTGGCAGTGGACTACTTCACTAAGTGGGTCGAAGCTGAAGCTCTGGCTACAATCTCTGAAAAGAAATGTGAAGATTTCTTTTGGCGCGCGGTGGTTTGTCGCTTTGGAATCCCACGTGTGCTCGTCACTGACAACGGGAAACAATTCGACAATCCCACCTTTCGGACGTTTTGCGCCAACTTAAGCATTGAGCAACGCTTTACCTCTGTGGCGCATCCACAGACAAATGGTCAGACTGAAGTTACGAATCGTACTCTTCTCCAAGGGATAAAGAAAAAGCTGAATGGAGCCAAAGGATTATGGGTAGACGAATTACCCAAAATCCTCTGGGCTTACAATACGACGACGAGAACCTCTACGGGCGAGACTCCCTTCAGTTTATCATTTGGCACAGACGCCCTCATTCCCGTTGAGATAGGATTGCCGTCGCTTCGGGTAGTGACCGACGACCCAGTCCAAAATGAGGAAGACCTCCGAGCAAACCTTGACCTCCTTGACGAGCGTCGTGAACAAGCGGCAGTGCGCCTCGCTGCCTACAAGCATCGGGTATCCAAATTTTATGACCAGCGAGTCCGACACCGCGCATTCCGAGTGGGCGACCTCGTCTTGCGTCGTATCGAAGCTTCAGCTCCGCGCGAGGCGGTTGGCAAGTTAGCACCAAACTGGGAAGGCCCCTATAGAGTCGTCAAGCTCGCAGGCCCGGGCGCCTATCACTTAGAGCACATCGACGGGAAAGCCATACCGCGCACGTGGAATGCAGCGAACTTAAGGCGCTACTATGCATGAACAAGATCTAGGGGGCCCTTACCGCCTCTGCGCCTCTGATTGCTTAGTAGATCTTGCCCATGCTTCAGATTATTCCTCTTAAGTCTTGTGACTACAGCTTTATACAGCCTAAGTCTTTAGTTTGTTCTTTTTAAGTTGGCTCTATGGCCTGGTACTCTCTAGTCGTCTACAATACTGCTTCTTGGAATTGGCTCAGCCATTAATGTATCTTTCTTCGTCATTAATAAATATATATATATATATATATATATATATATATATATATATATATATATATATATATATATATATATATATATATAGAACCTCGATGTTAAGATAAAAGAGTTCAGTTTACACATCAAAGCCCAAAGCAACAAAATGGATCTCAAAAGATGCTACAAAGACTAACTCTAGTAGACAAAGCAAAGCCTAGTCTAATCATCCTGGTCAGCGACATCTCTGGGTACTTCCACCCCTTGGGAGCGACCTTCAACCAGAGGCAGTTGCGGCCCTGAAACGGCCATAGACGCCGATCCCGAAGCACCAAAACTACGACTTGCAGAAGGGCTAGTGAGCGCGCGGGAACTGGCAGCTTTCTTACGCTCAGCCTCTTCGGCTCGGCGCTCGGCCTCTGAAGCAACCTCTCGGGCAAATTTGTGCTCATAAATGCTCATGTCAAGGTCAGGGTGATCCTTGAAGACATCGTTTTTGCACTCGTTGTAGCCGTGCACAAGCGCCCCTTTGGAATCGCGGAGACGCTGATCCAGATAAACCTTGGACCTCTTGAACAGTTGAACAGCCTGAAATCCCACCGCGGACTTCTCAGCCTCCAAGTCCCCAATCCTCGTAGTCAGCCCGGCGTTGGACAGTTCCAAGCGCTCTACCTTCTTGCTCAAGTCTTCAACTTTCTTCTCGGCCTCCCTTCGAAAGTTGTTTTCAATCATTACTCTCTTCTTCTCCTCGTCCAAAACCTTGTCTGCAGCAATTAGCTTCTCGGCGCCGATCTGCACTTGAGCCATAGCCTACACAACAAAATGAGGATGAAATAACAAAACCCTCAGAAAGAGAGAAGAGAAGGAGTAAACCTGTGACATTAGCTGGACCATCCCATTTGCCGTCTCCGTGACGCCATAACCAGACAACGTCTTCCTATCCATGGGAATGATTGCATGACTAGACCAATCCCACGCCGTGCGAGAAGACTTGAAAACGGACTCGTTAATGGATACTCCCCAGGCAGGACGATGTGGATTATCAGGTTGAACAGAGGATGATGTGGCCCTACTCCCAGCCCTGCTCGAGACTTTTCTCTTCTTGGAAGTCTCCTTAGACTTATCCACGGAACTCAAGCCCAAGACGAAGTTTTCGGTTAGAGTCTCCGTCATCTTCGGCTGAAACCCAGAAACCAAAGCACCGAAGTCCAAGTCTTGCATCTCCTCTTCCTCGACCCCATGGATCGTAGCTAGCTCGTCAGGGATTATATCCCCCAAAACTCCTTGGGCGTTGAACAGTGGTGGATCTCCTTGCGCTCGTGACGACATGTTTTCTGCATGCAAAACAAAAGTAAGATTACCATTCACGATCAGACAAACTCAAAATTTGGTAAGAGCTTTACCGGGATCATTTTCGCCCTCTTCTTCTTCATCTTCCTCATCAACAAGATCTTGGGGCTCAGGGGAGTAGATGATACCGCACTCGCGGAGCTGATCATTACTCAAAGGATACCTGGACTCTAAAGGCTTAGCCCCCTTAAGCTTCCCAATGTGTTCTAGGTCAGTCCCCGTCAAATCCACCTCTTTTAATTTGTTACAGATTCTAGTCTCGCACTCAGGAAGCCATACATTATTGACTTCACTCCTTTGAGACTTAGGCAATCTAACAAACAGAAATCTTTCCTTCCAAAGGTGATTGGATGATGGGGGATGCGGAAATAGGTTGGCTTCGGCCTTTGGACGCCGACTCAGAAAGTACCAACCTACCTGCTTAGTTATCGTACAAATCGTAAAAAACCATCTGAATACTCTAACCCTAGGGTTTAAACCTAGCTTATAGCACTGATAGATAAAGAAACTCATAAAACGCCATGCGTGAGGAGAAAATTGGCCGGGCGCAAGACCATAGACTTTCAAGACCCTAATAAAGAAAGGGTGAAGGGGAACCCTGAAGCCATTGATAAACATGTCCCAATACACACCAATCTCGTTGATTGTAGTCATATTGGCTAATTCGTTCTCATCTGGGAGTCTAAGTTTTATAGCCGGCGAAATTTCGCAACGCTCACGTAGAAGTTTCAAGTCGTAACTACTTAGCCTGCTTCTAAGAGAGTGCGCGTCAAAGGGCTTAGGTGACTGAGCGCTTTCCCTCAACACTTCCCTGGCAGGAATTCCTCTTGACTCTTGGAAAGGAACCAAGGGAACTCCGGTTTCTAAGAATAAAGGATCAAAGGTAGTCTCTATCCTAACGCCCTGTACATTAGGCTCAGAAACACATTCTTCGTCCCCGTTGAACATAATTTTAGATCAAAGCAAGAGTTTTCAAAAGAAAATTTGAAAACAAGTTTGAAGCTTACTTGAAAAAGAAGAACCTTTGAACTCTCTTGAAATTCTCCTTTGAGCAAAGCCTCCAAATCACTTCACCCTCTCTCACCAACACTTGAAGAAATGAGAAGTTGTGAAAAGAGTAGGGAGTTTCCTCCCCTTATATAGAAACAAGAGTCTCATCCAACGGATGAGATCTCACGTTGGCTAGTTCATCCTTGACACGTGGCAAGATCCAGTAATCCAACTGTGGGGCAAAATTACTTGTTTACCCCACGACGGGGACTACAACATAGACGAACAGACGAGCTAGCCTGGTCCCAGCCTCTGCCGAGCAGACGAGCGCATTGGGCCACACGCCTCTGCCCTAGACGAGCAGACGAGCTAGCCTGGTCCCAGCCTCTGCCGAGCAGACGAGCGCATTGGGCCACACGCCTCTGCCCTAGACGAGCAGACGAGCTACTCTGGTCCCAGCCTCTGCCGAGCAGACGAGCGCATTGGGCCACACGCCTCTGCTCTAGACGAGCAGACGAGCTACTCTGGTCCCAGCCTCTGCCGAGCAGACGAGCGCATTGGGCCACACGCCTCTGCCCTAGACGAGCAGACGAGCTAGCCTGGTCCCAGCCTCTGCCGAGCAGACGAGCGCATTGGGCCACACGCCTCTGCTCTGGACGAGCAGACGAGCTACTCTGGTCCCAGCCTCTGCCGAGCAGACGAGCGCATTGGGCCACGCTTCTCTACTCGTCCAAGCCGAGCAGACGAACCCGTGAGGCCTCTACCTCTCTATTCGGCCAGGCCGAGTAGACGAACCCGTAAGGTCTCTACGTCTCTACTCGGCCAAGCCGAGTAGACGAACCAGTGACGCTTCTCTACTCGGCCAAGCCGAGCAGACGAACTCGTGACGCGTCTCTATTCGGCCAAGCCGAGTAGACGAACCCGTAAGGCCTCCACGTCTCTACTCGGCCAAGCCGAGTAGACGAACCAGTGACGCTTCTCCACTCGGCCAAGCCGAGCAGACGAACTCGTGACGCGTCTCTATTCGGCCAAGCCGAGTAGACGAACCCGTAAGGCCTCCACGTCTCTACTCGGCCAAGCCGAGTAGACGAACCAGTGACGCTTCTCCACTCGTCCAAGCCGAGCAGACGAACCCATAAGGCCTCTACGTCTCTACTCGGCCAAGCCGAGTAGACGAATCCGTGAGGCCTCTACCTCTCTATTCGGCCAGGCCGAGTAGACGAACCCGTGAGGTCTCTACGTCTCTACTCGGCCAAGCCGAGTAGACGAATCAGTCACGCTTCTCTACTCGGCCAAGCCGAGCAGACGAACTCGTGACGCTTCTCTACTCGGCCAAGCCGAGTAGACGAACTCGTGACGCGTCTCTATTCGGCCAAGCCGAGTAGACTAACCCGTGAGGCCTCTACGTCTCTACTCGGCCAGGCCGAGTAGACGAACCCGTGAGGCCTCTACGTCTCTACTCGGCCAAGCTGAGTAAACGAACCCGTGAGGCCTCTACTCGGCCAAACCGAGTAGACTAGTCCATAACACACTCCTACTCGGCCGTCGGCCAAAAAGCTCCTTCTGGATTGCCAATGGTATAAACTGTAGTGATACTACAATTCCATATCCTCCTTCTAGAAGAACATGGAATGGGGGGCAAATGATATGGAAAGAAAATACCACCAAAGAGATGGTGACACGCGTCACCACCCGAAACCGTCAAAACTGCTGGAGAAGTGGGGAACAATAACGGCCCACTATCCCACTTCTCACCCACTATGGCAATAATCCCTACTTAGTAGCAATAACCCCTCATTAGTCGGGTAACTCCTGAATTAAAGGGGATAACTAACCACTAATGAGGGGGAATTCTATAAAAGGAAGGAGGAAGAGCAATTCGGAGGTAAGTGATTCCTAAGACAGTCAGATTAAAATCCCCCTTGAGTTTATTCTAACTTAAGCATCGGAGATTTCCCGCCGGAAATTCCTCCGGCGAAGTTACCGGTGTTGTCTCTTTGTTGCGCAGGTCTATTCGCGAATCAAGTTCCGGATTTCATCCACAACAGTAGATTATTTTTATGCCGTGCTGGCAAATTTCAGTTGAAGCTGGTCAAACGGAGGGACAGAGGAGAGACGGCCTAGTTGCCTTGCCAGAATTTTTTATGTATCCAAAGAGAAAACGCCACAACTTCCGACATCCAACTCAAGTTTTCTTGCTGCTTTAGATTTCCCTCCCCTCCCCCCCCCCCCCCCTTTTTTTTTCTCAAAAAGAATGGAAAATATTGGGGCTGAAATTTTTGAATACCTTTTTCTTCCTTGTCAAATTTCTACGCTGTCTACACCTAGCCTTAATGTTTTGTCCAGGTCCTACTTTGACTCGACATGAAAGTTAGGATCGACTTTTATGTACCAGCAGATTGATAGAGATAATTATAGCACAATCTCTGAAGATGCGATGAAATTACAGGCGTATCTATTAGTTTGAACAAATTATATTTATATTCGTTGACCAAACAGAATCTTAAAAAAAGACTAACAGTTTTAAAAAATGACTTTAGTGCCTCGAGTTAAAAGATTAATTTCTTTAAAATGACATTACTTCATATCCCCTTCTTACTCTTCCTTTTTTTCTTCCTCACAACCTTGGTAATTCCTCATTCAATTCCAGATCTACCCATAACGGCAAAGAAATCATGGGACTCTCACAACTCAATTTACCCAAAATTTGCTAGATATAATGCCTAAATCAGGACCCAATTATCTGTGAAATTGTGTAATTGCTTAGTTCGGCAAAGAACAGAAGGGGACTGCCGGCTAGGTGGGGGAGAGTAGGGCCTGCCGCCGTGGTAGGGTGTAGGAGAGTTTTGATCTGCTGAATCTCTTGGATAGCCGTAGCTCGATCCTGGCCACTGGCCGGCTCGCCGGAGAAACGGAGGGCGAGAGCAGAGTAATCCGACAGCCGCTCAGACGAGGGTGGCAAGTCGTCCATCTCGACACCTGGTGCGGGAATGGGCTGCCGGAGAGTGCAAGCTTGGCCTTCCTCCATTTACTCCACATTTTGGCTAAGCAAAAACCAGATCTCACGAATGGGCAAGGGAAAGGCTGCCGGCGGCGTGAAACTTTTCTCTTAGGGTTTCTAAAGAAATTTGGAGAGAGAAATCCAGTTTTTTTGAAAAATAGGTATTTAACCCTGATTAAAAATTAAGGTTATAGATTTTAGTACAATATTATATCATGTATATACAATATAAGAGTAGTATTGGTATTTAAAAATTATGTATGAATGACATCAGTCAAAAAATATAATTTTTAATGGATCTAGGACGGATGGATACAACTGATACATTTTCAAAATTTTTGGTCACGGTATGTTATATTTTGAAACTTAATGTTCTTGACTGTAATTTCACTCTAACCTCAGTGACATTGCTGTAATTATCCCTAGCAGATTTGTCTTCCTTTTGTATTAGACAATTGAACTCGACTAAAGTATCAGAGTTTGGCCATGTCTTTATCCTACGTTTTTCGGGTCGCTATCTTATATTTCACGCTATGTGTGAGAGTCTACTTTCTTCAGATCGAGGCTTGGATCATTTTCGTATTCTATGCTATGCGTGAGGTCGGTGTAAAAGTCGAGCATCGACTATAATGAGAACTGAAATCAATTCTTATACATGGTGAGGATTTTTCTCACATTCTTTTGGTTAAAACCAAGCTTAAATATACATTATTATAATTATTTGTCACTACAGTCGAAATTTGTTGTTGTACAACTCATACCGGGATAACTTTCATTTAGCGGAAAAAACATTTTAATTGAGGCACTGTCTGTTTCAAGAAAAATGCTTCACGGAAAATATTTTTCGAAAAACTCTTTCCGGAATATGCTTTCCTAAAAATAGCATTTCCTGAAAACATTTTCAAGAATTTCATTTTTTTGTTGTTTGAGTGTCGTGCAATGATACAAATATTTATACATAAAGAGGATATGTTTTTCACTGTTTTGACATTGTTTTGTGTGTGGGTAAGTGGGAGGGGTGTGTGTGTGTCAGTGTGTGTCGGTGCTGTGTGGGTGGGTCGGTGGGTGTGTGTGTGTGTGTTTTTTGTGTGGGTGTGTGGGTATGTGTGTGGGCGTGTGTGTGTGTGTGCGCGTGTTTGTGGGGGTGTGTGTGTGGTGGGGTGTGCGCGCACGTGTGAGTGTGTTGATGTGTGTGTTTAGTGGCCCGAAAAATGACTTACAAAATTTTAGACGATAAGTGATTTTTCGACATTTTGTCCTCAAAATGAGTGTGCAGAAAACCTTATGCATACACCATAAAACCTTTTCTAAAAAATGATTTTCGAGCACCAAATACCGAAAAATGCTAAAAACCTTTTCCAAAAAACGTTTTCCGTGAAACAAGCTGCTGGCCTGAATGTATGAATAGCTCCGACAAAACTTTAATATAAAACAACTACGGTATGTACTAGTAACTTCAATGTACATGAAAATAATTGGCTCCCTCTAAATGGATATATGTTAACACAGTACCCTGGTGACCTGATTAACCGATAGTGTATTGAAAAATTAGGGCTTTCCTATCTTCAAAAACTGAGAGGCTTCTCACCAATAATTTATCACTTGGCTTTCAAAAAATGTACTTCAAAAGACAAAAGTTGTTGGGATGCCTAAACAAGAATTAAATGGAATGTACATACAAATGCACTGGATGAAGGGGGATAGCTTGTCGCGGTGCGTTTGGTTGAAATCTTTTAGATTAGTAAAAATTTTGAGTTGCTTGATTTCAAAATTTTTACATTTTAAAATATACAAATTTTCATGTTTGATAACTTTTACAGATGGATATTGTATAATGATAATTGGTTATCTATTAGATAAATTATGCATGAATTGCTGAAACAAAAGATGAGAAATAGATGATTGAGATAAAAAAATGACAGATAGATAGAGAGTGATGAACTGTTGGAAAAGTAGCAAGAACAAGGCACAAAAAGATGCTTGAATTATGGAACGCAATTCTCTTGTACAATTGACAAAATTTAGCTTAGAGTAATTATTTTAACCGGAAATTTATGCCCTTCAAATCCTTCTTTCAAATCCCTTCTTACGTCGACAGTCTCGTTATCAAAGGTGTTTGAAGCCCCGGGGTTTGACCAAATAATAATACAACACAACGGCTGGTTTACCATAAATCTGCTTTAAATCGATGGACTTCTTCTCCTTGTAAGGTGGAATCTGTGATGCTGTTGCATTTGGCATTCACTAGTGGATGCACACGTACCGTTGGAACTGTAGGCTTACGCAGGCTATACGAAGCATCAGGAATCTGCTTAAGACGAATGTTCTGAAGGGATGCTCTTGTATTCTACTGAGACTTTGGGAAAATAAGAATCCTTGCCCAAATTTGTACGATGTTTCTTGTCCTCAAAGTTGTTCATACAGTGGCACATGTTGGTCTCTCTATGAGTCAATTATCAGGCTGCACTCGAACCTTAAAAATTGTATCCTATCACAAGTACGCCTGATGAGAGTGACAGGAGAGCCGGCCAAACATTTGAGGATTTTGTCGTGTAAAACCAACAAGGCAAATTAGAATCGAATTTTGTTGGATTTCTACCGGTTGGGATCTCGTTCGTTCGATCTGTGAGAATTTCTACTTGAGTCAAGTATTGCGCTTTAAGATTTTACTCCATTCTCTCTTTTAAATACAGATTTATTTATTTGACTACACGTTGTGGAATGTAGGATATGGAAGAGGTCGTGTAGAGAGACTAAACGGGTGAATGTCGGAGGATCCTGCATTGACTCTCCGATGCTTAGATAAGAACAAGGGTTTAAAAGCTGGTCGAAAGTACGGGGGCGTGTGAATGAGACCATGAGTGCTTAACCTAGTATTTCGGGTATTTGTAGTCATCGAGTGACTTAGGTCAGTTAGCGATAAATCCTGATGTTGGTTTGTTGTGGAACCTAGTTTCTAGGTAGGACGTGAATTGCACAGGGTGTCAACTGTGAAGCTCTAGTCATCATGGGGCTCGAAATCCTCGTTTTGGTCGGGCAGGACTTTTTGTGTTATCCCAAAAGGTTGGGAGGACATCCACCTTCGTTGGGCTTGGTGGCATGGCACACCAAAATGGACGTCGTGTTTTGCCACAACGCTAGTGGAACTTTTACACAAGAAAATACAACGTTCTGATTTTAAAAATGTCCCTAAAAGAGAGCGATTTCCAGAAATATATTGCAAAATCAGGCATCTTGCATGTCAATGAATTGAGCAGAACTTTTATTGTGGGTACATCTCTTTTGTCATTCTTTCTATTTTTGTGAACAAGTTAATTGAAAAGTAAAACCAAAATTCATGAAAATTTTTGGACTAAATAGGTTGTATTCCATTACTTATGTTGCTCTATGATGTCCAACAAAAACAGATGCAGTTTCTAGCGCATTAGCCTTGATGCTGCTAAATATTCATCCTAGTGGAGCAAAATGTGTCAACTCAGACTCTACCAAAATTAGGGTCTCCATCATCGAGTTTAAGGGTCGGTGCAAGAACTGCAACCCCCACTTGGTGAACTTATTGGGGCTGCGCCCACTTGCTTGCTAGAATCCAGCGATGAAATGCCAAACTGTGCGCAGAAAATTGTTTAGGGTCTAAATGTGGCATCTATTTTGCACATCTCCATGTTGGTTTAGGCAGAAGTCAACCGGAGAGTTAGCCATCCCACCCTTAAAATAATAATACCAAAAGCTCTGGCTTTTGTTTCAGGCCAAGAAATGCCTTCACCTCTTCTAGACTGATTCCCAGTGACCCTTCCAACTTTGGCCGAGTGAGAACTATAGCTTCCAAGCATCCACCGTTGGGGAGGTGGCTTGAAGCTCATGCCTTCACACCCTTTTGTAAAGTAACTTAAAGTTCTGTCTTACAACTAATAGATCATAATCTGCAAAACAAAACAAGCTCTGCAGCATAATGCTTAACGGCTACTGAATTAGTATAAAAAGCCTGACAGTTCAAGTATAATATGGTATATCATGAGATGTGACTTAACTAATAAGAAAACTTTGGTTCAATATATCATCTGCAGTGATCCAACTTGTTTATTCTTTATCCTGACAACAACGAACAATCATTCTTCTTAGTTATATCCATTCTCGTGTCCTTTGTATCATCCTTATTAGCTTGTAAGTTAGGCTACATATGATTGAGATCCAGCCAAACCATCGTCCAAATCATCAGTAGAACTTGGCTTCAAAGCAAAACAAAATCCAAGCAAGTCTATATAGTTTAGGCTAGTGAAAATTGTTTTAAGCATAATGTCCAAAACCACACCAAACGCTCTTGAATTGTCGATCTGTCCAAGAAAATGCTTCTGCCGTTATAAGACTTGTTCACTTTGTGTGGGCACTTTCATTTGTTCGTACAATTTTTTGTGCTTTTATGCATGGCGTTCTCAAATTAACTGATACAGTTTCACATTTGTTTAACTTTTTGGCAAGGTAACTAGAATTGGACTGTATCTTCCTCGAGAGTTTTCAGCAGATAGACCCTTTTACACGAAGCCATATATAAGCGATGTTTACCTGCATTATCATGTCCCCTAATCGAATCAGACACTCTAAAAAAGGGTTCCAGAAAAGTTTGCTTCATCTAGATCTTCTTAAGGGTGTTTAACAAGTAAGCATCTTCGCAAAGTGACTTTGCGTGTGAATTCTGCAGTAGGAAGGCAAGAATTTTGTTATGGAGGATATTGCATGGAGGTTAATGGGAGGTTGCCAGATCAACTAAATCTAACAGTTGCCCTTTTGGGCTTGTATCAGCATATTCTCCTGTATTATTTGCAGCAAAGTTGCATCCACTTGCCCCCTTTAGTGTTAGGCTGAAAATTCTACCGGTTGCTAGCTCTTTACTCAATTCCATCTTTAGAAATTGGCGCGAATTGTTTATAGATTGTTCAAGAATCCCATCAACACCATATATAGGTTGATATTCCTTAACTTAGTTTAAGATTATTTCGGGGACTCATCAAATTCTTTTTACGACCGTACAAAAGGAGAGGATCAAACCTTTAAATTTAAGGAAAAAATTTGGCTGCTACTTGGGTTGAAGGAATCTTCCTCCTACCCCCCATGTAGTGACAATTAATAGTTGCTAAATCTTTTTAGTGACTTTTATTTAGTGACGCTAAAAAGTGCTTTTAAGAGTGGTCCTTGAAAGTGTTAATAGAAAAGTCACTAGAGACATTTAGTGACTATTAATTGTCACTATATATGGGGTTGGAGGAATGTTCCTACAACCGGGGTAGCAGCCAAAGTTCGTCTAAAATTAAAGCCCTATATACTTGGTTGTAAATGCGTTTCAACCAAGGCATAATTTAGATTCCATCTCCTTAATTACCTTTTTCCAAGCTCTATTTAATATCCGATGAACATGTATTCTTTTACATTCTGTGCTCCTGATAACTGTTTTGGAAATTAATTACAAGGGTGGCCAAATATTAAGGGCTTTATTATTGAGAGCCGATCTAAAATAGTGACTAGTGGAGCTCAAATATTACTTGTCTTTATTTATGCAAGTGTAAATACAAAATAGTCAAAAGGATATTCCTTTTAAGCAATTTCAGGATCTTTAGGTGGGTATTTTCATCCATATGACACAAAATGCGTAATACACCAGAAAGAAAAATGAAACAGCAAGTGGGCACGTGCCCACTGGTGCCACCTGCTGTCTTCGCCACTACAGTCCAGTTTATATTTTGGACAAAAATGAAAAAGCTAAACAAACAGTGATCACAGGGAGAAGATTGCGAGGTTGAAGCACGAAACAAAATCAACAAATCAAGCTGCAAACCACCAGAACTTCTTGACCATATATGACTTTGTTCAAATCCTCATTGCTTACCTGCATTACGGTAAAATCAAGAATATATAGCTGGAAAAAATAATGCCAACCAGTGCCGGCTACTAGGGATAACAACATATATACTGGGGGGGAGGAAAACGATGTTGAAGCCTGTTATGCAAGCTCTTTCGTTAATACTAATGTCCTTGAACTTTTTTTGCAGTTGGTCGATGATTAACCGCCTAGGCCGGTGAAAATATATGCGAAGAAGGTTCGTAGTAACACACATTTGCATACAAAATGGGGAACATAAATATGGTACAAGAAGAGAAAAACAATGTGACAAGAGTTTGGGAAGATCAAGTCAGTATGGTCTACAAGACAGCTTATGCATTGTCTTCTTGATCAACTTTTGTACCATATAAGCCGCCAAAGCTTGTACAAAGGATACAACAAAGGAAGCTGCACATCTTGGCTGTTCATTGTGATCGAGTCCCTTTCTTCTTGTTAATGGAATCTTAATGATGCCCGTGTTTGGCGTTGCTGTTGATAACTAATAAAGAGAAGTTGGTCCAACACAAACTATAATCATAATGCCTTTATCCTGATTGAATGTTCCAAATGAATGCTTTGGCCTCTGATTATGCCTTGGGAGAGATATGAAGGCTTAATTTTATTAGGCAGTTGCGTGTGTATAGTACTAAATATATTTTTTTTTTGTGATTGTGATGGCACTCTTATCTTATGACCCACGAGTAGATTAAAAAAAATTCACATTAACAGATTTTTAAGACCGTCTAACGCGTGTGGTCTTCTCGCCAGCATCCCAGAGTAATATAGTATGTACATAGTCATGAAGGGACAACCCTATAGCAAAAAGCTCTTCCTGGAGTCTAGCTGTGTTGGCAAGTAAGTCATCAACTTTATTCGCCTTGCAGTAGACATGCCAATTCAGATCACCCAACAACGCGGCATCAAGGTCTTGCGTTGAGTAAAAAAGAAGAGGATAGATTGACACTGGTTAACAACTGAGTTACTTAGTAAGCATCGACGTTTGAGTGAAGCTTTTTAGTGTCGTTTCAAGCTTGTTCGAGCCCATCTTTCAAAGCCCAGAGCTCCGAGGCTGTGCTACTTGGTTACCTGGTTGGCCCCTGGATCCACTCCCGAGGTGACCGAACCAGCTCCCGAGATGGCACTCGACTTTGTCCATCCAACGTTAGAATATATATCTTGGGCTTATCTCAGGCCTAGACCAATCAAGTGAGCTATGAGTAGGCCTTTAGTAAATTGTAGGACTCAATACTCCAAAAATAGAAAAGACCTAGCGCAGCATGGCTTCTATTCATGGCTTCCATTCTTTTTGTTTTTGGAAGGGTGGAGGGAAGGAGAACGAGGAGGGGGTCATTTATGTCATTTATGGAGCTGAATTACAACTATTTTTTCACGTAGTTGGTCCAGGGCTCAGAAAGAGGAAATTTGTCGGGCCTACAAAAATGCAGAGGGCGAGGTAGAAGAAATGGGTTCCTGTAAAGAGTCCGTAAATTATCACAGACCATAAGCTGTGTGCTTCAAAGATCTTCAATTTTATTCTATCTTGTAGTCGGTCCTAAACTCGGATAAAGAAAATATGTGATACATGTGGATATACATATTGGCAAACGGAGAAGAAATGAGTTCGTATAGGAAAGTTCATTCATTGGCCAAAGACATTTATCTCCCTAAATGCACTAGGTCGATGTGGAGATGCGTCCTTAAGATCTCTAGAGAAGAAACTTAACATCGATCGACATGCAAGTTGATCTGAAAATACCCTTAATGTCCAACCAAAAATGAAAACACATTGCCCACACTCCATAGGCCATCTACATTAGAATCTCGATTTTCAGGTTTCTTCTCGGGACATGAGCTGATATATGAAACCAAGAATAGACCAATAAAGTTAGCCCAAATTCTTGTTGAAAGTTCAGGCATCCAAGCAGCCCAACTTTCACTCGTTGGATCTGTTTCTAATATTTTGGCCCATCCGGGCTCAGCCCTAAAGAAAGTCCGGTTTCACGAGAAAATTCTGCCTACTATTGAACTTGGTTCTTTTTAATTATATATATATATATATATATATATAGGGGCCGATCCACACCCACCGGTGGAGAAATAACAATTTCTCCACCGAACCGCAGGTAAGAGCAGCGGTTGGGCCACGTGGCGCAAAAGGTGTACGGCCACCGCATTAATGGCAAAAAAAGCACGAGAAATGATGAGAAAAATGGTGAGAAAATGGCTGAGAGGAGAAAAAGGACACCAACCGCATGCACAACCAGCGGTTGGCATTAATTTGCCCGCCACGTGCCGCCCCCAACCCCTGCCACGTGGCCCAATCCCATGGCCCCTGCCACGTGGCGTCCCCTCCCCCTGCCACGTGGCCCAACCGCGGGTGGCACCCGCGGTTGGTCCCCTCCCTCTGCCACGTGGCGTCCCCTCCCCCTGCCACGTGGCGTCCCCTCCCCCTACGGTTGGCATTATTGCCTTCTGTGACCCCACTCCCCTTGCCCCCCCCCACGCGTCACCCCCTTGCCCCCCACCCCCTTGCCCACCACCCCGTGGCCCCCACCCTATGTCCTTTTCCCCCACCCGTGAACCCCCTTCCCCCACCCGTGAACCCCCTCTTCCCCCACGTGTCATTACCACCCTTCCCCCCACCCCCACGTGTCATTCCCCCCTCCCCCTCCCTGCTGTTCACTCACGGTTCTTCCCTTCCTCTCTCACTTTTCTCTCTATAAAATCCCTCATCCCCGAATCATTTTTTCCACCCTCCTCATTCTCCCTATCTCACCTACATACAAACAAAAAAAATTTACGCTAGAAAATTGGTGGATAACCGCTAGAAGATCAGTGGATTTTTCTTGAAATATATCAAGTTAAAACAAGTAAGTATTTTTCAATTTGTTCATACCAATTGATTATTTAAATTGTGTTACGCTTAAATTGTTCTTACAATAGTCTAAAATTCGTGTTTAGGGCGTCAAAATTACGTTTTGACAAATCGGGGTATTACATTCGAAAAATTCCAAAATAGCGATTTTTTAGGGCATCAGAAATAGAATTTTTTACGAATTTATAAAAAATAGCTAGAGCTAGATTTTGCCAAAATATGAAACAGAGACCCTAGTTATTTTCAAAAGATCTGTATCAGGTAAAAATTTCAGATTTTTCCAAAGACTGGAAAGGGGTTAACTGATACACGCAACCTTGTAACTTTGCAGTGTAATTTAAAATATCAAGCAAGCGCGATTTCGCGCGAAACTTTTATGAGAACCCTAGGGTGTTGGGAAGTTCCATTCCCCAGGAATTCGGGCCATTCCGAAGCCGTTAGCTAATTTTTTGGCCGAACGGGCTTTTAAGCGCTCGATCCGGACACCGGTTCGGGATTTTTAGGCGAAAAATCCGTAAAATACTTTTTAGATCAAGAATGAACTCAGGAAGCTTAAAATAGCTTTTTAAAGCACTTTTGATATTTTCTGAAGCCAGGGGGCATTTTGGTAATTTGCCCCCCGGGGTGTTTTGGTAATTTTTCCGAAAAAAAGTTTTTCGAACCAGAAATGTAAGTAAAACACCTGAAAGGTTGTTTTGAAGCTGGTTTGATGGGCGTTAGGGTGACAATGAACTCCCGGGGGCTATTTTGCTAATTTTACATTACACAAATTTGTAAGCTTAAAATAACTTTTAGTTCAGGAAAGGGTGTGAGACACCTGAAAAAAGTTATTTTAAAGAGTAAATTCAGGAAGCTTAAAATCCCATTTCAAAGCACTTTTCAGATTTTTTTTGTCAGGGGGCATTTTGGTAATTCGCATCCCCGATAGGGGTATTTTCGTAAATTTGCAGCGTTAAGTTTTTCAAATGATTTCTTAGTCCAGAAATGTAAGCAAAGCACCTGAAAGGTTGTTTTGAAGCTGATTTGGGACGTTAGGGTGATAATGAACCCCCGAGGCATTTCGGTAATTTGCCGCTCATCGGGGGCTATTTTGCTAATTTTACATTATACCAAATTTCCCGAAAGACGGTGGTTTAAATAAATTTTATTCTTCTTTTATTTAAATTTATGACTTGTTGAGAATGATATAATTTTTATTTTTTAGATTACAGTATAAATATGGATGCAACTGGAGGAAATAATTTTTGTGAAGGTTCTGATCCACCTTACGTTGGTCAAGTTTTTCAAGCACTGGACGAAGTTGAAGCATACTATAGAGCATATTCGAAAACGATAGGTTTCGGTATTAGAACTAAGACGACTAGAAAACGGGCGAATACAGATCAAATTTGTGCAAGACTATTTGAGTGTCATAGAGGAGCACCGCATGTAACTCCGGTCGTTCGGATCAGTGACGAAGGGACAACAAGACAAAGAAAACGGGACACATTTCCGGGTACCGGCTGCAAGGCCCATGTGTATGCAGTACACCGAAAAAATGAAAACCATTGGGTTGTCACAGGAGTGGAGTTGAGCCATAATCATCAGTTGATGACCCCAGTAAGATTGGTCAAATTCATCAACACCGAGAAATAAGCGCGGCACACAGACAACTAATTTTTACAATGGCCGAGGCTAAAATTCCACCTTCTAAGATGATGGGGGTTTTCTCAAGCCAGGTTGGGGGGATTGACAAGTTGAGTTTCAACGAAGTAGACCTTCGAAATGAACTTCGTGCTCAGAGGAGAGAGTCTTTCGGTAAGAGTGATTCTCAAACTACACTTGATCTCTTCAGGTCCCTTCAGAGTGAGAATTCTGGATTTTTTTACAGTCTCCAACTGGATGATGAGAACCGCATTAGTACTATATTTTGGGCGGACCCCCGTTCTAGAGCTGCTTACCAAAATTTTGGGGATGTTGTGACGTTTGACACCACATACCGCACCAATAAGTACTCTATGCCTTTTGCTCCGTTCACCGGGGTGAACCACCACTATCAGTCAATCTCGTTTGGCTTTGCCCTGCTTAGGGATGAGACGGAGGAGTCATTTACGTGGTTATTTGAAACGTGGCTTCAAGCAATGTATCATATTCCTCCAAAGACCATCATCACCGACCAAGATCTGGCAATGAAAAATGCAATCGCTAAGGTCCTTCCAGATACTCACCATGGCCTGTGCACATGGCACATAAGCAACAAATATCCCGAACGGCTTCACCATGTATATGCAAACCATCCGTCATTCAAGACTGACTTTAATACATGTGTGAAGAAATCGTTGACGGTAGACGTGTTCGAGGAGAGGTGGGCCACGTTAATGGATACTTACTATTTGCACAATCACGAATGGTTACAATCGTTGTATGAGATCAAGACACAGTGGGTCGGTGCCTACACCAAGAATTTTTTTGCAGCCGGAATGACTACGACCTCGAGAAGCGAAGCTATGAATTCATTCTTTGATGGGTACGTAGGCCAGTCTTCAAGTATAGCGGAGTTCGTACTAGAGATGCAGAAAGCCGTTGACAGGCAATTGTACCGTGAGAGAGAAGCCGACGCGGCTACAGTTTGCAAAGAAAGAGCTATACTACTTTATTCACCTTTAGAGGCTCATGCGGCTCAAGTCTATACCAAGGAAATGTTTCGACAGTTTCAAGAGGAACTACTAAAGTCGAATCAATATGGCATGACAAAGTTGCACGAGTATTCCACCAGAGATATCAAGGTTTATGCTTTGACAAATGTGACGAACTTCGCCAATCCGTGCTCTTCGTCGGCTCCGAGGACCAGACGACATTTTACCGTAGCAGTTTGTAAGGACACCGGGTTGGTTAATTGCAACTGTCAACTGTTTGAGCATAAAGGTATACTTTGTCGACACGCGTTGAGGGTTTTGAGCGCCAAGAATGCTAGTGAAATCCCTCCACCGTATATCTTGGAACGGTGGACGAAGGAAGCCAACAGAGTCCACGGTCACATTCCTTACGTGCCCAATGTTTCAGTTGATTTCGAGCAATCTGAGACGCTGCGATATAATCACCTTTGTAACATCATGCACGGTTTATCAATGGATGCAGCGTCGACATTTGATGGGTACAGGTATCAAGTTGAAGCAGCCGCACGGGATAAGGCTAAGCATGCACAGTTTAGGATGGCATTACCAGAAACTGTGGACACTCCGACTAGCCACGCAACTCCAGGCGGTAGATTCAATCGAGCCAAACAGCCAGTCATTGACGGCACTGACCTACAAGGTGAGGAGGACGACATTTTTGATCCAATTATTTCTCAAACAAAAGGGCGAAAACGAGCAATACGCATGAAGAATCCGATTGAAGAAGCAACGGGTCAAAAAAAATTACGAAAGTGTGCGTTGTGTAATAAGATGACTGATCATGACAAGAGAAACCATTATAAAGTGTTAGGTATCGAACCTGGCAGTATGGTCGAGGAGGACGATGATGAGGAAGAGTGTTAGGGTTAATGTTTCAGTTGTATAAATTGAACTTTTATAATGTTTAAATTTGTGATTTGGTTTGTGCAATCTTTAATTTGTGATTTGGTTTGTGAATTATTGATAGTTTTGGTAACTCCGTTTTCGGGCACACTTTAGGCCCCATTTGATAGCTTCCGAAAAAAGTTGTAATTTTTTTTGTCACTTTTTTTCCGCTCATTGCACTTCAGGCACGCTAGTTAGCCCATTTGTAAGACTTTCGGCGAAAAACGAGACACATTAATTTTTGAGTTTTCCTAGGAAGGGCCTATTCGGGCACACTTTAGGCCCCATTTGATAGCTTCCGAAAAAAGTTGTAATTTTTTTTGTCACTTTTTTTCCGCTCATTGCACTTCAGGCACGCTAGTTAGCCCATTTGTAAGACTTTCGGCGAAAAACGAGACACATTAATTTTTGAGTTTTCCTAGGAAGGGCCTATTCGGGCACACTTTAGGCCCCATTTGATAGCTTCCGAAAAAAGTTGTAATTTTTTTTGTCACTTTTTTTCCGCTCATTGCACTTCAGGCACGCTAGTTAGCCCATTTGTAAGACTTTCGGCGAAAAACGAGACACATTAATTTTTGAGTTTTCCTAGGAAGGGCCTATTCGGGCACACTTTAGGCCCCATTTGATAGCTTCCGAAAAAAGTTGTAATTTTTTTTGTCACTTTTTTTCGAATGCCGTCATATGAAAGGTATATTCGCACACATTTTAGCGCCAAATTCAAAATAGCGAAAAATTATGTACATTTCTTTTTGGTACAGTTTTTTGTAACATCACAGCAGCTAGCCACGCACGTCAGGATAATGGTAATGAAGGCGTCTAGCTTCATTCTTTTTCAGCTCCCAGGCTATCCTATACCTAAACGTCAAGGCATCCTTCCTAGTCCACGAGGAGTGTTTGAGCACTTCCGAGCGAGCAATGTAGTCCATGTACTTGAGGACGTAAATCCCGCAATCGTGACCGTTATATTGCTTTGGTCGGTCCTTTATCATCACGACCGTCCAAGGGTCACCCTGTGGCCGTCCGCATGCTAGCGAGAGGACAGTAGTCTGCATCCAACAATAAAAACGAGAATCAAGCCTATGAGACAAGAACAATATACTATGAGCCAAGGTCAAAAAATAAATACTAACCACTAAAGTGATGTACTCGTTGTACATCTGTGCCAGCAGCTGTCCAGGCTCGTCCTCCCTTAGGCTATCGTATATGTGAACCGTTCTGAACGCTGGATGGAGAACTAATAGGAACCAGTGGTTTGCATGATGACAGGGTATCATGATAAGGTTCGCATCAGCAGCGGGACATTGATAGTCTGCGTTCATCATGCCTAACACGTTTCGACCTGGTTTCCACTTACTCCTGCCGCCCCCTCGCCTCCATTCTGTGAATTCTCTCACCGTTAATTCCACAAAATGAGTGGGATACATGTTAAGCTTCAGATATTCAGAACGGTTAAAACGTTGCTCTCTAATCCGGAGCAGTTCTATGTAAGCGTTCATGACAAAATTTGAAAGATCTGTCTCCGGCGCCAACGTTCTGATATCCTCATGACCTAGGAATGTCGCAAGGGAAAGTCTGCTGAATTGACAGGCTCATGCCCGAAGTAGTGCCGGTCGATCCAAGCCATCTTGTCCGACCTCAATGGCTTCGTCGCTTGTCCTTTGTCCGACCGAAAGCTTGGGCGCGAGGCCTGGATTCCTACTTGGGGAACCTGACTCTGGCACTGAGAGTCGTATGCGTTCGGAGGCAAGCGACTATATGGCTCCCATACCTGACTCTGGGGCTGATAGTCGTACGCGTCAGGAGGAGGGCGACCAGACGGCTCCCACACCTGACTCTGGGGCTGATAGTTGTACGCGTCAGGAAGAGGGCGACCGGACGACTCCCACACCTGACTCTGGGGCTGATAGTCGTACGCTTCAGGACGAGGGCGACTAGACGGCTCCCCTTCGTAACCCCGGTACGCAAGACTAAAGTTTTGAACTTCAGTCTTGTACTTCTCAATGGACCTCTTGAGATTGTCAGGAGCCTGCGCGACAAACCAGTCAAACGACTCCAGCTGCTTGAACACCTCAATGCCCTGGTCAACCTAAAAAACATGCATAGAAAATATGGCTAATCATATTTGACAAATGGTCGATAAGGTGCGCAAATAAATTATCAAACAACACTAGCATGACTTACAATGGCCAATGCCCAGAACTGGTCATAGACCTCACGTGGCGCGTACGATGTCTTCTTCACTGGGAAGGGCGATTCACCCTCGTGCGCGTCACCCTGAGAAACCACTGTAAGTATTCCTCAGTACTAATGCCGTCGTGCTTCAGCGATACAAGGCTATCATACGTTTCCTGCCAGGTATTCCACTGGTGCACCTCGTCACCCAACAAAATCAAGGCATCAGCCACCTCGAAGTTCGGCCCTCGACCACCCCTGTATGGCCGCATGTCTACAGCGGGTTTTGGTATCCCTTGTGGACAGCCAGCTTGCTTCATAGCTCGATCGGGCATCTGAAACTCACATTCTTCGAAGTGAATGAGCGGCACCCGAACCAAACCTGCCAGCACGTACGACACCGGAAGTTGCCAACACCACTCATCCAACAGATGCATCACCTTGCCATATGGCTGCCACGTCACCTGGGATGCATCTAGTATCTCTAGTTCCCCCCGATAGAACTTTAGATGGTGGTGAGGGTCTACCCGTCTCCTCCTCCGGTTGGTCGTAGGCCCCCAGGCCCACACCCTAGGCCACGTCTCATCGGAATCTACCAACGGTTGTGGACGACCCATGGGTAGCCTCTCGTAAGACCAAACCTGTGAATGCAAACATTATATGGAATTAGTAATTAACCCCACGAATAGGAGTATACCTCCTCAAGACCTCCAAGAACACCATATACTTCGGATGCACCGTGTTTTTCGAATGCGTCGGAAGTAATATAGCTCCAATAATATACAGAAGGAATGCCTTCGTATACGTCACGAAATCTTGAGGAGTGTATTCATCCGGTAGCACGCCGTACTGCTCTCTCAGCCATTTAAGCTTGACGCCGTTTGTTGTAAGAGCTGCCCTTGGAATTCCCGGAAAATACTGCATAGCCATATTCGCTATGGATGCAGACGGCACGTTCAAAGTAACGGGTCTGCCGTGACATGGGATTCCAAGTATAAATCCGACGTCCTCTAACGTAACAGTCATTTCACCAAACCGGAAGTGAAATGAGTTCGTCTCGCTCCTCCATCGTTCAACTAGAGCGGATATAAGGCAATCGTCGTGTCGAGACCATTTCCCGGGATCGGTGAACAGGGTTAAATTTTGACGGTGTAATAGCTGTATTTGTTCCTCGTTTAGTACCCACTCTTCAAGGTGCCTTGTGCTTTGAATTGTTTCCAAAACACCCCTATCGACACCGTCAAATACGTGCCTCGCGACGTGGTCATCGTCATCGTATAGGATTGATGTATCATGAGGTCCAGAGCTGAAATTCATACCTTTAAGAACAAAATATAATTATAAACCAACTTAGCGTCCATAATATCCATAATATTTACATTCCAAAACTATAACTGGATCTTTAACCTAGCTTACCAACACATTAGCAATAGTCATTATTTCAATGTATTAAAACAAATCCTCAATTCCCACCACTCCGAACGCTTAATTACGCTAGTTCCCACTGAATTTAGCGCCAACGTGGTTATATAGCAATATATAGCCCGATGGCCCCTACACCTCCAACACCTCAAAACAGCTTTAAAGTCAAGTTTTTAAATGTATTACGTCAATTATATACCAAATATATCAGGAAAAATTTTAAAGGGGGCAAGTTACCAAAACACCCGCTACTTATGCAAAATATCCCCTGGCAGTCATCGCCGGTGCGTCACAAGGTTCAGAACATCTGGAACAAAATAAGTTTTCGGGTGTCTCACACCCTTTCCTGAACTAAAAGTTATTTTAAGGTATGAATTTTAAGCTGGATCCTTCCTAGCAAAATAGCCCCCGATCAGCGGAAAATTACCGAAATGCCCCTGAGCGTTCACTATCACCCCAAAGCCCCCGAACCAGCTTCAAAACAACATTTCAGGTGGTTTACTTACATTTCTGGACTAAAAAGTCGTTTGATGGACTTGGCATGGGAAAATTACCAAAACACCCCTTGGCGCGGGAAAATTACCAAAACACCCCTACGCGCGCCACGTCAGCTTCAAAACAACATTTCAGGTTTTGTAATTATATTCTGGACTAAAAAGTCCGTCAAAAAACTTAGCACTGTAAAATTACCGAAATACCCCTCTCGGGGCGGCGAATTACCGAAATGCCCCCTGGCATCAAAAAATATCAAAAGTGCTTCGAAATGCTACTTGAGGCTTCCTGAATTCATTCTTGACATAAAAAGTATTTTACGGAGGTTTCGCCCAAAAATCGCGAACCGGTGTCCGGATCAAGCGCTTAAAGGGCCGTTCGGCCAAAAAAATAGGTAACGACTTCGGAATGGCCCGAATTCCTGGGGAATGGAACTTCCCAACA
>JAVXUP010004740.1:0-26796 GCA_033070095.1 Escallonia herrerae
TGCACATGTAATACAACTTATATTTGTTGTTTCGGGACCCTGAATCCCTAATAGAAGCTTTATTTTCACATTTGCAATTCTTGTCCTCGTAGTTCCATTCACATGGTTGATTGTGTCTCTTACGTCCAATACTTGAAGAAGACATGGTCGTTGACATTGAAAGTCTGCAAATAAGAAAAAACTAGTGATTAGGTAACAAAAGAACAAAAAGATCCCACAAGCATAACTCAAACCATTGTGACTGGATTGAAAATTTTTGGCATACTTAATTTATGGTGTTAACACACTTTAAGACAGCTTCATGACTTGAATTTATGTTGCTTAATGTTGTTAAGAAATTTTAATCATGCAAATTTATGTTGCTCTAACTTTACTTAGTACTATTTTCGACCAACAAAAGTTTGAAATTTACCTTACAAAAGTTTGAAATTTACCTTACAAGATGTTGGAACTCGATTGCAAAATCTTGTTGCCTTCTTCAAAACAGAGCTCCCTTCTATTATCTTCTTCGTTTTGCCTCAATACATGCGTTCGTACAACCTGCCTCAGTCTTCTTCTTCTTCTTCTTCTTCTTCTTCGGCATTCACACTCAAGAGTTCAATTTTTTCACTTATATCCTTTTTGAAAAGAAGTTGTACAGTTAAAAGAGAAGAAATCACATGGATTCCCATAAATTGGTTCTGTATATTTTTCTATACAGTACTATTGCCATTTTAAAAACATGTATTAATGACATAACAAAAAAAATATACACTTTTTGGACGGATCCCTAATGGCCAGACACAAGTGTTACCTTTTTAATGTCTATGGTCATGATATATTACCTTTTGAAACTTTGTGTCATTGACTGTAATTTCACCCGAACCTCAAACACATGAATGTAATTAACCCAAAATTTTATGATGCTTCAATGCATACAACACATCATCTTCTACTTTAAATCATGCACCCCAAGTTATCCGCATAATAACTCACTTCTACAAGCCATAGGCAACACTCCCTAAATTCTAGTTTTGTACAGCTTAAGAAAGAGCATTGCCCACATCCAAATCTAATTTGAGCAAAGGATACAGATTCATTTGACAACTCCAACCTATAAAATAAAAAAAATGAAAATGAACACAGCTAATATACAGGCATAAAAGACTTGGAAGTTAAAGAAATTGATAAACGACTCAAGCCTCCATAAATACATAGGCAGTAGGCACTGTTGAACAATGACGGGTCAGGGGCGGAAGACTGACATTTGATAAATCCCCCGTTTGATGCAAGGTGGAAGACCGCTTGCTTTCCGATCCAGGCGTCAAACCAACACATCCGGCTCTATTAACCTCCCATCAAAATTCACTTTACACCACTTGGGGAACTGCACTCCAGCCTCGTCACACCCCGCTTCAGTAACCAGTGGGCAAGACCTCACATCAAGATACTGTAGGGATTTACACAACTCCAAAAGCATGCTTATTCCTGCCACCGTGATCTTTGGACAGCTAGTGACCTTCAAAAACTTCAAAACCAGCTCTTTTCCTTCATTGCTTAATCCCTGGAAAGCGGCATCTGTTACCTCCTCGCAGCATCCAATGTCAAGAACCTCTAGATTTTTGCACTGAGAAAGAATGCATTTCACGGTGGAGTCAGACAAATTTGAACACCAATCCATCCGCAGGGTCCTTAGATTGTGATTAGAAGCAGCAGCCAGTGACTTCATTGACTCATCAGATAAACCCCGACAGCCACCAATGACGAGAGTTTCAAGATTTATGCAAAATCTTGCCACAGATAAAATAGAAATATCTCCAAGTTTATAACAATCCATTAACTTAAGTGTCTTCAGAGAGAGCGAACAGGCTTTTGATACACTCGCTACTCCGCTATCTCCGACATTTATGCATTTATTGATGTCCAAATGTTTCACCCTACGGCAGCCATCAACAAGAACAACGAGTCCTGAGTCAGTTATGCTTGTGCATCCTTCCAAACCCAACAATTCTAAATTTTGACAATTCAAGGAAAGAGCTCTAATTAGTGCATCTGTGACAGATTTGCAACCAGTAAGATACAAGCTTCTAAGGTCACGACAACCCTCAGCAACAGCAGACAATCCTTTGTCAGTTAGCTTTCGGCAGAAGGATACATCTAAAGACTGCAGGGACGAGAGACCAGATCCAATTGCAACCATTCCAGCATCGGTAATACCTGTAAAACAAGTTTCCACTAATGAAGATAAACATCCAGTCACCTTATCTTGGACTTGGAGGAAATTGTTAAAGCTAAGGAAGGTAATGCAACAGCTCTGTACATATAAAGTGGGAAATGGCAGAGAAACATGGCTATGGAAAGATAAATGGTTACCATGTGGGATTCTGATTCAGAACTATGGGCTACAAATAGCATATGATTCTGGCATTGGGGTAAATGCAAGAGTTGCACAAATTCTGATGAATCAAAATTGGGTGTTACCAGCACCAAAATCCTTAGCTTTAAGCGAGGCAATCAACATCATTACTGCCATGCCTGCTCCTAGCATTGAGAACAAAGATGAAATCATTTGGGATCTAAATCCTAATGGGAAATTTTCCATCAAATCTGCATGGAATCAACTCAGATCCAAAGCAACAAAAGTAAAATGGTGGAAGATAGTGTGGTTCCCTGGTAACATCCCCAGGTGCTCCATGATCATGTGGATGATATGCAAGAATGGTGTGAGAACCAAAGATAAGTTGAAACAATGGAATCTGGTGCAGGATGATAATTGTGACTTATGCTCCAATCAGCAAGAGACCAAGGATCATCTTTTCATCCAATGTCCTTATACTAAAGCTGTTTGGTGTATAATACTGAAGAAGCTTGATATGCAGATGCCTCTGATCGACTGGGAGCATCTTATTGAATATGCAGCCAGGCATACCAAAGGGAAAAGCTTTAAATCAAGGCTACGCAAGCTAGCTATTACTGCAGTTCTATATGGGGTGTGGCAAGAAAGAAATGTGAGAATTTTTTATCATATGAAGACTAATGCAGGGGGATGCTGTCAAGTGATCCAAAACTGGATCAAGTGGAGAGTAAGCAGTTGGGAGAATATCTTACCAACGACTGGAAACAAAAAGCTATGCAAAGAATGGGGGATTTCGGATAGAATTTTTCAACTTTGACCAACAAGATGGTGACTGGTTCATGAGAGAGTGACTGATTAGCAAGTCACAATGTTAGCTTAGCCTTTGAATGTTGAGTGTGTATGGCTACTTGTACATAAATAGAGTGTGTTTGAGATTGTTTTGTAAATAGTGAACAGATATATTCTTTGGAATGAAATACAATGGATTTTTACCAAAAAAAAGAAGATAAACATCCTGCACAAGTTTTTTCACAGATATGCACAAAGAAAACAAAACAAAATCCAGGAAAGCCAACTTCCAAAAAACAGAGTATCTTTCCAAGGTCCAAAAAACAGAGAATCTTTCCAAGCTTTAATATCAAACAGTAAGATCTTTTGGATTCCAGCAACCCTCCTCCTATTGTGATTTATGAAATTGAGGAAAAACTAAATGCTCAGTTCATACTACTTAAGGTTCTTTCTGTCAATGAGAAAAGAGAGAATAAATATGGCAGCTCGCATTTATTGGCAAATACACCAACACTTCTTAATTCTCAGTTGGCTACCGAAATTCATGAAGACATTATATCCATTACTGGGACTAAAGATAGCCTCACTGTGAAGTTATCTCGACAAACTAACAGGGCAACTAAATGGAGCCTAGGAATAGATTACTTAAGGTTCCATCTAAAAATAAAAGAAGGGTCTTAATTCTCATTAATCTAGGTAGCACAGACACGGATACCGCATCCGACACCGACCGGGACAGCGGACACAGCAATTTCCAAAATACCATATTTTGGACACCGTAGGACAACGCCAAATTTTTTAATATTATTTTATTATACGCGCGTGGTGTATTAAATATCTATGTAAGAAAAATAAACATTAATTAGAGCAACTGACTTTCGTTCAAAATGGATGAGAAAGAAAGACAGTAACATGAAATAGTGTCAACAGTAACAAGAATAAAGGAAAAAAAACATGGGACCAAAAGCATGAAGGAGAGGTCTTATATAGCTAGATCGGTCTGTGAATGAGGTCGGAGATAAGCTTGGACGCTTTCAGTAACAAAAAGATGGAAAAGAGAAACCGATGAGAGAGAAAGAAGAAGGGTATCTTTGGCTGAAATCCAGCGAGAAGCTCGGTTGTCCGACTGCTTTGCCTTCTTTTCTCTTGATTCCGCAGATAGCAGCGGCATGGAAGAAGACCCAGAAGAAAAAAGGCTTGGGTCGATAGGGTTTGGCTTAAAAGTTCAGTTCTTAAAAAACGTGTGGACACTTCTTCAAGAGGTGTCAGAAACAGTGTCCGATGATATTAAAAAATATAAATAAAATCGGACACCGCAGAGAGGTGTCGGACACGTGTCCGGAGGCATCAGTGAGGTGCCGGAGTGTTGATTTGTGTCAGACACCATACCTCGACCCCATATGAGGTGTTGGTGCTTCTTAGTCATTAATATATCCATATATAAATATATGTTGTGAAAGCGAGTATGCGAAGCCTTCCTACTGAAAGTATGCCAAATACATAGCCCAGGAACCAATTAGCAAATGCATCGTGCTACTTTATGGTTGTGTACACCTTATCATAATATGTATAGGAGATAATTCCATTTTGCTCCCTTGTACTATGCCTGATTCTTTGTTTAGGCCCTGTACTTTCAATTTCGACATCTTATTGTAGGGATTTTGGGGGGTCATTAGCCAAGGAACTGGGGTGAACAAGGGTGCCATCATTTGCAGGCACAGCAGATCGCCATCAGGTGCAGTCTGATGAAAAGCAAAATCCCCAACTGCACCTAACCATTTGGCAATTGCTTTGGGTAGGTTTGGAGTGTGGGGTCTAAATGTTTACCAGAGATGATGCAAAGAAAGGAAGAACAAAGCTTCATTGTTGGCAGAAATACCCCTAACTTTTTAATAAAAAGTGCAACAGAGGGACTACAACAGTTCAACAATTCATGGATTAAACCCGCGAACTTGGTAGTACGGGGACAAAAATAAAAAAATCGCATATGGTCCAAGGGAGCAAATTGGAACTATCATTTGAGAGTTATTTGGACGATGTGAAAGAGAGGCGAATATACAAACCATCTGTAATCTTAATATCAGTAGATGACAAATATATCAAGCTTCTCCCAAGTATGTGCTCTTTAGCATATGCCGATAAATAGCAATCTAACTCCTAGAAGAAAGAAACAAGGTGCAAGTTTATAAGCAGTTAGAGCATCTCACATTTTGTAATACAGAAAGTCAAAGCTGGACATAGTATATGTAATCCAATCAAGAGCTAATTTGTTTAGGGCCAAATCTTTTGGAAGATGCCATGATAGTATGAAAAGTTCAAAACAAGGTTTTGATGGAGTGGTAAAACATCCACACCGTCAAACAGTTACACCAGTAACCCTCTCACGCATCATGCCTCTACAAACAGATATCCAAAGGAACTCTCAGTACAAGCTACTAAAGCTTCTATACCTGCCACGCATCATGCCTCTACAAACAGATATCCAAAGGAACTCTCAGTACAAGCTACTAAAGCTTCTATACCTTTGGCAGGACTATCTCGGATAGATTTGCTGTTACAACATATGTAATTTTCTTTTAAGTGAAGGAAACTATTGCTTGGGAGGTATTTAGTGAACAACGGCACATCTCGTTCAAAGGTGTGCATGCTTACACACACTTTTCAAACGTGGCTAAAACTCGCCATACTATGATGATATATTTGAATGGTTTTACCCAAACCCAATTGGGTTTCTAGACAAGGTTAGTACTTACTCTGTCTAGCATTTCTTTTTCGTGTTTGAAACAAACAAACAAAAAAATTTGAGGGAAAATGCAAAATTGATACTTCAAAATAAACTGAGGCACCTGGGTTCCATTGGTTTTCCCCCATTTTGAATCTTGATTGAACTCAAATAGCAAGCATGGAGTAAATAAGTATAGCATGGCAAGTGAAAGCTTGGAAAATCCAACGAATAAAGCCAATGTATACATGAGCTAAATCCATAGAAATTCGCAAAAAAGTTAAAAGGAAGGGAAAAGTACGTAACTGACCTTTGCACTGCAGAAGACTGAGTACGCGCAAGCAGGTGAACGCCGAGGCGATAACGGCCAGGTCCGAGTCGGTAACACCAGGATAGAAGGACCGGCCCACGGACTGGGACAGGTCGAGCTCCAGGATCCGGGTGAAGCGGGCGGCTATCTTGCGGAGCATGTGGGGTCCGGCCCGCGCGCAGAGCCGCCTCCGGTCGGTGCTCTGCAGGTGGAGCCACCTCTTGCAGACCAGGCCGAAGACCTCCTTGTCCTTGTCGCTGTCGAGCCTCGCCAGTATCGCTCGAAGCTCGTCGTCACGCAAGGTCTCGTTGATCTGAACGGCGCCGTGTCGCTCCCCCGCCATAGCTGCGTTGACAACCCAAATTTGATCAGGGTTGGTGAGGAACCCTAATTATAGCGGGAGTGCCCCCTTTGGATTGTGAAAGAGACGCCCTGTCGAAATAGGTGGGGGAGAGAGAGGACTCAATGTTGGCCTTAAGATCACTCAAAAGCGGCCCTTTCACCAACTACTGGTTAGTTAGGGTGTCTTTATGCTAACAAACACAAGTCAGTGTTGGTTTCGGATTTCGATTGATACTGCCTACTGGTGGTTGTCGGAATTTGGAGAAGTTCAACAAAGCCCCTCAATTTTGATATTGACTTCAGGGATAACAGGAATGTCTATTCTCGTGACATCAATACACTTTTTCAGCAACAAAATAAGATGCAACTTGACACTTTCTAAGAGAGCGTAGTCGACGCTATATTTAGCGCATTCCCTCACACTCAAAAAGTCTATTATCACCAATGATTTTTACTTGAAAATTTCCGTATAGCATGATTCCTTGGAAAGTATATTGAAAAGTAGGACTATGCACGAGATATTATATCCCTAACAAGGTGATACTAACATTCACCCTGCTACCGTTTCTTGTGACTAGGGATTTCCTTTGATTGTCTAATTATGAAGCTGAAAAAATAGCAAATTATACAATGGTATGATCTAAAAATCTAAGAAGAATATCTTGAGCAGAACGGCCAGCTTTGAAGCCAGATGAAGCCACATACTCGTCTTTTGGATTTGGTAACGGACAAGAAGTACTATCTAATATTCCACTATATTATGGTCCAATTGCATATCACCCTCAAAGGATTTGCATATTCTCCCATATCCCAATGGGTTGTAAATGTGAGCACTAGAGTTCCGGGCATAAATTTGCAGTATATCGGTTCTTAGGGTTTTTTTCCTAGAAATATTATGATGGCCCTAAGATATTGAGATACTTCAGTGCCTAGAGTTTCGGGCATTTTCATTACCGGTAGCTACTTTTAACATTGTTGGTTGTTTAATGCTCGTTTGATTATCCGACAAGCGGTATTTTGGTAATTTTTCCTAGAAGTTCCTTGAATGACTTTTAAGTCGAAAGTATCAACTTACTTTGCTTAAATAAAGGTTTTTAAAAGTTTTAAGGTTCTGTTGGCGCGACGATTGCCAGGGAGTGTTTTGGTAATTTTATATTACGAAGGGGTTGTTGGATCAAGCGCTTACCACTCGGCCAAAAGCTATAGCTGTTAGCAAGGGTGCAACTTTATTTCCTTAAAGTTTCTCAGAACCGCATCTAGCATAAGGGGCTGCACCCATCCCATAATAGGTGCCATGGGCAGGGATGTTAAGCCCATCGAATCCTAAGGAAGACGCTGACCAATTTTAAGGCTAACAATCTCCCCCTCAGTGTCAGCCGGGGGATTCGAACCCATGACCTTGCTCTGATACCACTTGAAACCAATAAAACAACCCTAGAGGGGGGTGAATAGGGTTTTTGAGACTACTTTAAAAATTAACAAACAACAAACCTCAATCTCAATAACTTAAATAAGCAAACAACCAAGTAATAATTCAATGAAGATGCTAACTAAACAATCTCAAACAATTAAAGAGCAATAAGTAAAGAGATTGAGTTAGAGATACTTGACAAGGAGAATTAAATGGTTCGGCTTGATATACCCACAAGCCTACGTCCACCTCTTCAAGGAAGTCCCTTGCAAGAGCACTAGAATCCACTAGCAACAATCTTCTTCCGGGTCAAGATCAAAACCCTTACAACACTTGATGATATGCCCACACCAAGAACAAGCCTTGAATCCACAAAGCTCCCAAGACTTGACAAACCCAAGCCTTGATCACAACCTTTCAAAGAAGAAATGTGTACAAGATTTCACTCTCAAAAGGAAATGAGTACAAATTTAAGCTCTAGTACAATAGAGAGATGAGAGAATTGATGACTTGAAGAATGCTCACTCTCAATCAAAGAATTGCTCACAAAGATGCTCTCTTTAATGATGTAAAATCATGAAGATGAAGAGAGAAAAGTTTAATCTATGAGCCTTGATGTTTCTCTAATGAATGGAGGCTTAGAATGTGGTTTCCATGGTGTATGATGAAGCCCCAAATCATTTATATAGAGAGCAAATGAAATATAGCCGTTAGAGGCAAAATATGGGCAAAACTGCCATTGCAGTCGACTGTATTCCCAATGCAGTCGACTGTAATCCCTCAAAAATAGCCGTTGGAGTTTTGTCCTCGAAAATAGCCGTTGGAACTGAATTTTGACCAATGCAGTCGACTGCATTGGAATGCAGTCGACTGTATTACCCTACTGCCTATCAGCTGCCTCACGGAACCCCCTTTCCTATTTTGGGCATAACTTTCTCTAGAAAAATCGGATTGAGGTGCCGTTTTTTGCGTTGGAAAGCTAATGAAAAGTTTTATCAAGATATGAAAAGATTGGCACCAAAATAGTTTTTGAGAAAATCTGAGTGAGCTCCAAAGTTCACTCATTTTCAAGAACCACACTTGTGTGAAAGGTTATGAACTCACATGCAATGCACAAGGTGTCCTAAGGTCTTTTTAGGTCATAGTCATCAATCCAACCATCAAACCAAGACTAGTTACATAATAGTAAAGACCAATCATAATCGTAGTAACTTAGCCTTTGCATTCTTTCTTGCTCTTTGACATAGGACTTGATGAAGCTTCCATAGTATGTCCACTATAACTTTAAGCTTCTTTGGCTTCAATCCATCTATCCAACTTCTCAAATGTGTCTTCATGAGTGTCATGTATATATCTACTAAGAATCCACTCAAAGCACACATTAGAACATAATCAATGTGTAGTTATCATCAAAACAAGATGTAAGCCTAGGTTATCCAACCATAGGGCTAACAATTTCCCCCTTTTTGATGATGACAAACATTGATTCTATATAAGGTAAGATGTATCATATGATAGTCAATTAAGCATAACAATCTCACTTAGAACATTCAATAATCTCTAGTATACTCAAGACATGTCAATCTATCTCATTTAGCGATTAAGCTTGTAGCTAGCTTCCCTAGCTAAAACAAGATATGCTCTTCCTATAATGTTCTCTCAAAACACACAATCACATAGCATATAGAATCATGATTATTTCTCCCCCTTTGTCATCAACAAAGAGACAAGGGTATGCATGTGTGAAGAGATAATTATAAGCAAGATAATAGCGTGAAGTGCATATAACTCATGAACTTATAGGATGACATCAAGAGTTCTTTCATGATCGAAAGAAAGATATTCAATTTAGCTCAATAATCTTGTTTACTTTATGCATATTTCAAGAGTAACAAGATATTATATGATTCAAGCATGTAAGTCCCCCTATCAAGTTATCTTATGCATATTCCATCATAATGTATGCTCCCCCTCAACTAATGCATGCCAACAATATCAAACAAACACAACTAAATTTCTAACGAAGTCATGCTCTCCTTTTGGCATTATCAAAAGGTGTGTGTGTAGGAATGGCAACGTGAAGCATTAAGACGACATCATCTCAACATGAAATTTTCACAATGCGAATAATGGTCATTAACAATCAATGTTTTCAATATAAGTGCAAGAGGACCATTCATCAGCAAGGTTCACATTAATTCTCAACAAGCAAGCTATTTATAGATTTGACAATTTAAGCATACTTGATAACATATAAGTTTAGCACATAGCACAATGTTGAGAAGATCATTAAGTTTTACCCTCTTGGTGAATTACCAAGGAATTGAGCTCATGAGTGATCATTCTTGAAGTCTATTTTCTTGACAAGCTTTGAGGCTCTCCTCATTTGAAGTAGCATGTCCAATCTCGGAATGCTTACTCCCCCTTAAGATTTAGCTTGTTGCTCCTCCTTCTCAAAATTTTCTTGGAGCCTTCTCCTTGTTGCTATTTGCCTTTGCTTTGAACAACCTACAATCATAATTTAGGTCTAACTTTTGGTACCCACATTTTCTTGGGTCCATAAGTGTTAGTTTTAACAACATTAATAAACTCTTTAACAACCCACATTTTCTTTCTACCTCTAACATAGACAATTTTATAAGGACAATAATTAGTTGTATGTCCTTTCTTGTTGCACCAACCACAATGTGTAAATGGTGTGCAATAGTTCTTTGGTTGTCTTGTATGAACATTTAATCTAGCTTGTTGTTTAAAAACTTTAGGAGACAAGGTGAAGGGATCTAATCCAACACCGCCTTTGTTAAGACCAACTTTTTGGTGTCCAAGCATGACATCCAAATTGTTTTGACCATCAACAAATTTTTGAAGACATTTTTTCAAATCACAAATCTCAAGCTTTAAAATTTCATTTTGTTTTTCTAAAATCAAAGTATTACAAGAGATTTGTTTTGTGCTAGGAATGCTCACAATCAATTCAACCAAATCATTATTCGCATACTCTACATATAAATGGCTAGATATGCATTCATTCTTGGCATGCAACTCATTATTTTCACTTTTTAAGTCATCTAGCTCTTTTGAAATCGCACGCACTTGTTTTTTCAAAGCATAATTTTTCTTGGCTAATTTCATGGATTCTTCATATAAAAGAGCGTAAGCATCATAAATATCATCATTGGAAAAATTGCTATCACTATCACTATATGAAGAATTTACCTCATCTTCTTTTTGAGCCATGAAGCATAGATTTAAATCTTTATCGTCGAAATCACCACTTTCATCTCCACTTGAGTCATTATCGCTCCAAATAATGGCTTTAATTGATGTCTTTATGGAGTGCTTCTTTCTTGCCTCGTTCTTCTTCTTATTCTCCCTTGAGGTACTCTCCATACTTGACTCGTTCTTGCTCTTGTGCAAGTTTCCATCTTTTTTCATTTTGAGATACTCATTAAATTCCTTTGCAAGTATATCAATCTCTTTGTTATTCAAGTCTTTCTCCTCCGCACATGAAGATTGATCCGTTGTTGATGAAGCTTTAAGAGCAATGCAGTTCTTCTTCTTCTTTGGAACTTTTTGCCCGGATGATTCGAGTTGCATTTCATAGGTCATCAAGGAGCAAATTAATTCATCCAACGGAAAAGTATTGAGATCCTTTGATTCTTGAAGTGCGGTGATTTTTGTATCCCATTCTCTAGGTAAATGACCTAATTACCTTTCTCACAAGATCACCGTTAGAGAAATCTTTTCCTAATTGCTTCAAAGTATTAACAATTTTAGTGAAACGAAAATTCATTTCCATAATAGATTCATCAGAAAACATTTGAAACAATTCATATTCTCTATGCCATAAATTCATCTTTGAATCTCTTAGAAGAGAAGTCCCTTCATGAGTGACTTGAAGTGTATCCCACATACTCTTAGCCGAATCACACATAATAACTCGATTGAGTTCATTTGTGTTTAGAGCACAAACAAGACAATTCTTAGCTCTAGAATTCATGCAAAGCATATTTCTATCATAGTCATTAAATTCGGATTTCTCCTTTGGCACAAGCTTATTCCTAATCCTCTTGATTGGAACATAAGGGCCATCTTCAACAATTCCCCACATTTCATAATCTAAAGATTCTAAAAATACTCGCATCTTAATTTTCCATATACTATATGAAGACCCATCAAAAAGTGGAGGTCTAGTAGTAGAACTCCCCACAAGACTAGGAAACCCCATGATCTTTTAACTCTCTAGGTGTTAACCAAAAAATCAAGAGCCGAGGCTCTGATACCACTAGTTGGATCAAGCGCTTACCACTCGGCCAAAAGTTATAGCTGTTAGTAAGGGTGCAACTTTATTTCCTTAAAGTTTCTCAGAACCGCATCTAGCATAAGGGGCTGCACCCATCCCATAATAGGTGCCATGGGCAGGGATGTTAAGCCCATCGAATCCTAAGGAAGACGCTGACCAATTTTAAGGCTAACACAAGTGAACACTAAACTAAAAATTATAAAATTAAACATCAATAAAGATACAAGTAATTAATGTAACACCCCAAAAATTCATAGCATTAACCAATCACTCGATCAGTTATACTAAGATAACAATATCCTTACTACCAAATAAACAACCACCAAAGCAACTAAACCATCAATCAACCATAGTATGTCGAGGCAAACTGGCTATACAAGGAACTCTAGAATTGATTCCACAGTTTTATCTACAACTTTTAAAGATTTATATGGATTGTCATAGTTTTAGCTACTGGCCCTTTTAATGACACTTAAAATGTCGCCTTAAATTGTTTTGCCATATAATGAAAATTTTAAAGTCTTAATTTAGTTGTATTAATAAAACAACGGTCGTAACAAAGTAGAACTTTTGGTAATCCCAAGACTTTATGCAGTTATCCTTTTAAAAATCTAAAGTAAACGGTTCATTACAAATATTGTATATAAAGAGTACATCGTAAGGTGTAGTTGTGTGTGAGTGTATAGGCCAATAACACACTCTTGTATGATTGTAGCAATTAGGTTAATGGTGGTGGGATTTGTATCAGTTCAAAGAGCTTTGTGTTGTGGTCCTCTTGGTGCTGTTATGGAGAGAGAGAGAGAGAGAGAGAGAGAGAGAGTGTGTGTGTGTGTGTGTTTATCATTTATGTATGTAAAGTGATCTTGGTAGCAGAGAGAGAGAGAGAGAGACAGAGAGAGAGAGAGAGAGAGTATGTGTGTGTGTGTGTTTATCATTTATGTATGTAAAGTGATCTTGGTAGCATTTTTCGTTGAAACTCTAGCCTACGTGTTTCACTTTTACAATTTTCTTTTTGATGAAACTTTAATTTTATTTAGTAAAAGTTAGTATTGAGTGACTGTTAGTTTAAAGAATGAAATTTTTGATGGATTGACTGATTAGGATTAATTCTCAATGGATCAGTTGACTTAATTGTTCGTGTGAATTTAATTACAGCAAACAAGTTTGCATTTTTAAAACATTAAAAAAACAGCCTTTTTTATTTTTTGTTGATGGACTTTTAGCGAAGGAATTACGTCGTCATAAGTATTTTAAACAAATCATAGATGGTTTTTAGCGACGGAAATATGTCGCGAAAGGTTTTAGCGATATACCTTTCGTCGCTAAAAGGTCTCTTCTTTTAAGCCATGGACATAGAGCGACAAATTTCCATGGCTAAAATTTTTTAGCGACAGCATAAAAGTCCTTTTTATATTTTTTTTGCAGAAATTACAAAATTTGAAAAATACTTTTAATGACAGAATATTCCATCTGTAAAAGTGTTTATTCCTATCGATACAATTTAAAATTTTACCGATGGATCACCAATTTCCGTTGCTAGTCTTTTAGCAACAACCTTTTTCCCAACAGACTTTTAGCAATGGGTAGTCCGTCGCTAAAAGTCTATTTTTCGTGTAGTGGTAATAATACTGATGAACAACTCCCTCCAACAAAGAATGTTAATGATGGTAACATTATTGTGCTAATTCCTACTCTTACTGCTGCCGTTGAGATTCCTACTCCTACTGCTGACGTTGAGATTCTGAGTCTTGAAGGTCGCCCTAAAAAATCTCCAAGACCTGAAAGTACGAAAGCCAACAATGATTTTAAGTGTGATCCAGGGTTGCCACCACAAGCATGAGAGTATCATGTCGATCAAAGTGATGAAATTTGACGAAGATATGTATAGTGTCGGTCCACATCAGTGAATACTTTCTTCATATCCAAAATCTGCACCAGTAAGTCATCCTCGTCATTTTAAATTTTCATGATTCGAATTATTTAAATCATGGTTAGAGTATTCTCCTACAAAGGATGCAGCCTTTTTTTTACCTTGCTTTCTCTGTAATAAATCAGGGGCAAATTCTGGAAAAAGTGTATTCTTTATTAATGGATTTAGAAGTTTGAGAAAATTCAGGAACAAAAAATATTGTACTTTTCTAAATCACGTGAAAAGTGATCCAAATTCATGTCATAAAAGTGCTCAAAAATCTTGCGAAGATTTAATGAATCAACCTCAACATATACAACAATAGTTTGATAAATGCACTTCTTAGCAAATAGAAGCCAGTCGATTACAACTAAGGGCATCAATTGACGTCGTCCACTACAAGAAAAAGGCTTTTAGCGTCGGGTAAATCTGTCGCTAAAAGCCTAAAATCCGTCGCTAAATGTTTTAGCGACGGATTTACCGTCGCTAGAAGTCCCTTGTATAAAAGTCTGTTACTAATAGTTTGGCGACCGTCATGTAATATGTAAGTTTTTGCGACGAATTTATTTTTAATTAGCGACGGAATATCCGTCTCTAATTATAATTTAAGTATTTTAATTTATTTTCTTTTTTGTTAAATTAGCGACGGAATAAATCTTTTAGCAACGGAATATTCTGTCGCTAAATAAGCTTTTTAGCGACGGAATAGTCCGTCGCTAATTAACTGATAGTAGGAACACTTTTAGCGACGGAATTAATCCGTCGCCAAAAGTCAAAAAAAATTTTCTATTACCCAGACCTGTAATAAAATTTTCATTTCTCAACAACAACGCGCAATAATCAATACCCAAAGAAATATATATAATCCATCATAAAAAATGTTTATTATAAAAAAGACTCATTATGTACAAGCCGGGAACCGGATACAGCCGGTTAGGGGAGGGGAGAAGAGTACAAACCGGGCACCGGGGGAAGCTGGGAACGGGCACGAGAAGGGGCTCATCAGGGGTTGTCGAGTCTCGGATCTGGATCCTGCTGATCCGGGGCCGGCTCGGCATGTCCAACAGCGGTACCCTGCTCCCTGATCATCCTCACCACCACCGTAGCAATGCGCTGGATCTCCTCGTCGTCCAACGGACGCCGAGGAGCCGGTGTCTGTGGAGGGGCAGCAGGGGGTGAGGACGCTCCTATCACGGCACGAGCAGTCGTGCTAGGCAGGCCGCGTATGCGGCCTTTCGGCCGATTGACGACCTCCGGCGTATCCAGCCATCGCTTCAACGCCCCAGTACTCGCACCCGTACTAGTGGACGCTGATGGCTGTCCGGACTGCTGCTCGGACCCCCTAAGCTGTTCATACGAGGCCTGCAAAAATAGTGATTTAACGATATGTTAGGGCATTAATTAACGCAACAGACATTGAGGATAGAAAGACAAAAAATTAACAACTTAAACAAATTGACTCACATCGATCCGCCGGGCAATATCTGAAATATAGTCGCCCGCCCGGTGCGCCTCGTCCTTGTCCTTCTTCCGCACGTGCGTCTGATTATACGTCAGAGCTATGACCTCATCCTCCTCCAGATCCGGGTGCTCGACCGCGTTCATGTGTCGGACGATGTCGTGTGGTACACCCCCCCCCCCGTGTGCGTCGGATCTATGTTCTGTCTGTTCTCGGCCCCGCTCTTACTCTTGGCGTCCCAACCTGGATCCGCAGCCCACCGATCTATCATCTCCCTCCATACACCGTGAGATATCCAATGTGGGGGATATCTCGTCATCTCCGTCATCGGGGCACCCTCGGGCAGCATCTTCTTCGCCCGGTCCCGTGCGTCGTGGAGCCATCGGCGGTAATTCTTGCCGATGTAAGCAAAGAAGGCCTGCTGCCCCAGTGCCTGCTGCTCAGGCGAGTCAAACGTGAACCCCTCCTGTAAGGCATTCAATAACACAAATTAACTACAGAAAACAAACTCTAATTAAACAAATACTATCGCTGAAAAAAATACTTCACCGTACCAGCCACTCCTCCCATAGGGACTCCCTCGCAGCGGCATCCCAGTCCTTCCAGTACAGGCGTGGCTCGAAGAATCGGCCCTTCACAAGAACGCCGATCTTCGTCCTCGCCTGATTCTCCAGGATCCTGCCAAAGAAGTAAATAAATAAATTAATACAGTTCAAATATAAATTAACACCCCAAAATTTTAAATATAAGGCATGATGTGATTTTTTTTTACTTACAGGCCCTCCTGGGTGAGCGTAACTCTCTGTTTACGCTGGGGGTCGATGCGTACCCCGCGTGTCGGACGAGTGTCGGACCACGGCCTCGTCGAGATCCTACAAAACACAGACATTAATACAGTTCAAATATACTTTAAATATAAGGCTAGCAAAAATGTACTAAACACCGTTATCAACTATACCTGAGGTAGAACCCACGGAAGAAGGAGAATCAACGCGCGTGTGGGATGAATCTGCGTCGGGCTGGGGCAACGGCTGGGGCTGGGACGACGGTTGGGGCTGGTGCTGGGGCTAAGGCTAGGGCTAGGGCTGGGGCTGGAGCTGGGGCCCCATCTGCTGTACGCGACACTCTGTGCCTCGTCATCAGTGGGCAATGACGAGGTGGGACCCACCGGGGAGGAAGCAGCTCGGCGTCCAGCCCGGCCACGAATAGCCCGTATCCTATCCATATCTGACTTCATATAGATAAATTACAAAGACATTAACATGTTAAAAATAATAATTTGGCAGAAATCATCATCGGCACTATATATATATATGAACGGAGGTGCAAAAACACATCAATATGAACCAAGTTCTAAAATGTTACTACATTTTTCCCGTGATGTTACAACATTACAAGTCAATCATTTTCAGTTTGAGAATCATCATCATCTTCATCACTTTCCTCGTCGTCCTCTTCTTCGTGGGACTCGTCGTCCTCTTCATCTTCTAATTCATCCTCTTCATCAGTAGACTCGGTCACATCATCTCCAACACTTTCCACATCTTCCGCGTCATCATCTACGACTTCTTCTCCTACATGAAGTGTTGTTGGAAGAGGAAGATCGTCCTCCTCGTTGTTGACCTCAACAGGGAACAAGACAGGTGGTTGGTCGGCTTGAAAGGAGTCTAGCTCACTGTCATATGTCACGGGCAATTTCTTGGACTTGATAATTGTATACCAATGAGATTTGGGATTGGCGACGTCCTCCGCGTAAAAGACTTGTACAGCTTGACTAGCAAACACAAAGGGCTCGTCTGATGCAAGTCTTGACTTGACATTGACATCTACAATCCCTTGAGAGCTAACACGGATTCCTCTACTGCATGTGACATCGAACCACGTACACTTGAACATTACCAGGCGGTTTTGGGAACCCAGATATGTTAGCTCAACAATCTCATCTAGCTCTCCGTAAAAGTCCATGCAATTTTCGGCATAACAGTCGCCGTTGACCAAGACTCCACTGTTTTGGGTTTGTTTTGTTCGGTCATCATCTTTTACGTTAAACCTAAACCCGTTGATGATATAGCCTCCGTAACAGGATGTTTGTTTGTTAGGGCCTTCAGCTAGTAATTTCAAGCAGGAGGCCACTGGTCTATCCATTGACTGAACCTATTGTAGATGACGGTAAAAATTAAGGATAAATCAGTATACTAATTGGCCACAGAACTGTATATAACACATAATATAATTTCGTTAAACAATCTTACACGCCTTTTGAACCACTGTACAAATTGTGATTTTCGATGAGATTCAAGTCCAGCGGGATCAGTGATTAAAGATTCTGCATCGAACTCACTGCAAACCAATATAGTTGACTCGCTTAACACACACTTTCAATTATGTACAGCAATGTAAGTGAATTAAGACTTTAACTTACTCAACGAATGCCGAAACTTCATCGCAATTTAGAAGGGCATATATTGTTGCAGCACTGTACTCTTCATCCGTTAGCCATCGAGTATACGTTCGGCCGAACGGACTACCTGACTGCTTGAATATTGACAATTGCCCTTCCAAATTTGTGCTTGATCCGTGGTCATTTCGGCCTAGTTGATTTAACCTTGTACCAACATCAGGCCCGAAATATTGACTACAAAAGTTTACAAGTTCTTCCATTACGTAAGCCTCCGCAATTGAGCCCTCAACCCGAGCCTTATTACGGACTTTTTTCTTTAAATGGAACATGAACCTAGAAGTTTAGCGAATCGAGTTAGGTGGAATATCAATGATAACAGGTGTCGCATTAAGTGTAAACGAACAACTGTAACAATTTAAAGATTACCTCTCGAAGGGATACATCCACCGATATTGCACGGGTCCACCCATCTTAGCTTCATATGCCAAGTGAACAGGCAGATGCTCCATTGAATCAAAGAACGAAGGTGGGAAGATTTTCTCCAGCTTGCAAATCGTCACCACAATGTTCTTCTCAAGCACTTCCATGTTACTCACTCGGATCGTAGAAGAACATATATCTCGAAAGAAATGAGATAATTCAGTCAAAGTCTCGCAAACAACCCGTGGCAACAGTCCTCGGAAGGCAATAGGAATGAATCTCTCCATGAATACGTGGCAGTCGTGACTCTTCATCCCTTGAAACTTGCATTCCGATACATTGCAACAACGAGATATGTTGGACGCAAACCCATCCGGAAGCTTCAAATTCTTAACCCACTGACAGACCTTCTCCACTTGTTTCTTGTCTAGACAGTAAGGTGCTTTCGGAAGTATCGTCCTCCCACTGACTGTCCGAGGATGCAATTCACGGCGTACACCCAACTGTTGTAGATCCCTTCTCGCTTTAAGGTGATCTTTCGATTTGCCCTTGACATTCATCACTGTGTTGAACACATTATCAAAAATGTTCTTCTCAATATGCATCACATCCATGTTGTTTCGGATAACGAGCGTCCTCCAGTAGGCTAACTCCTAGAAGATACAAAATTTTCTCCAGTTGTGCTCTTTCCCGAACCCTGGAATCTTCTGATCCGGCACACCCTTGCCGTGTGGTATGTCAGTATCAAGTGCCTCCAGGTGTGAGAGTACTTCTTCACCAGATGGGTAGTCCAGTGTGACAACCTCATGCTCGATTGTCTCGTCAAATTTATCCTTCTGCCTACGAAACTGATGGCCCGGTGGCAAAAGCTTACGGTGACATCCGAACCACGAGGCCTTTCCGCCGTGCTTTAACGTATGACCGGGGTTCACGCCCATACAAGCAGGGCATGCTAGCTTCCCATGTGTGCTCCAGCCACACGTCATTCCCAATGCGGGAAAATCATGTATAGTCCACATCAAAGCAGCCCTCATCTGAAAATTTTGTTTAAGGGATGCATCATATGTTTCGACTCCATGATTCCATAACTGTTTTAACTCATCAATCAACGGCCTTAAATACACATCTATGTCCTTGCCGGGACTCTTCGGCCCCGGAATAAGCAACGACAAGAACATGTACGGCTTCTTCATGCACATGCCTGGTGGAAGGTTGTACGGGACAATAATAACAGGCCAACAGGAGTAAGGCGTGGTAGACTGACCGAAAGGGTTGAACCCATCAGTTGCCAGACCAAGTCTAACATTCTGAACTTTCTGAGCAAAGACTGGATGCCTGCGGTCAAACTCCTTCCACGCCTCTCCATCAGCTGGGTGTGTCAGCACATCGGCATCGTTGCTACGAGTCTCACGGTGAGCCCTCATATGTTCAGCCGTATTGGAGGAGTAGTACATTCTCTGAAGCCGTGGTGTGATCGGGAAATATCGCAATATCTTCCATGCAATGTTTTTCTTCTTCCCTTTGTCCGGTTTGTACCTCGAATGATCACATACTGGACACCGTGACAAATCCTTATTCTCTTTCCAGAATAATACACAATCGATATTGCACGCATCTATCCGCTCATAGCTCAACCCAAGTTTTCTCATCATCTTCTTCGCGTCATAGTACGACGGCGGTAGCTTTTCACTTTCGGGCAGTATTTCTTTGATTAAGGTAACAAACTCGTTAAAACCTTTCTCACTCAGCCCGTGGTCTGATTTCAACTGTAATAACCTACTAACCGCAGACAGCCGTGTGTGTTTCGGAGCTCCATCCCACAGCGGCTCTTCCGCAGCTCTCAACAACTCATAAAACTGATGAGCCCCCTCGTTCGGCGGTTGTGGACTGTCGTTACTCCAGTCAACATTAGCATGCCCAGCATCCATAATCATATCTCGGTAATCATATATTGCCTCCTCCCTAACTTCAGTTTGACTAGCCGGGTTGGACGACAATACTATCGTTTCCCCGTGCTGCGTCCACCTTGTGTATCCACCCATAAAACCGTACCGACGAAGATGCCATTTTACTTCAATTCTTTTTCTCAAGTGCAACAACTCACATCTACCGCACGGACACCTTATCTTATCAAGGTCAACATGTGCAGGATGCGCATAAGCGAAGTCGAGAAATTCGTCAACGCGACACTCAAAATCTTCAGCATTCTTCCTTTTCATCCAACTTCGATCGACTGACATGACGACTGAATTATCGTACTGTATACCACCTTCAATTATGACCAGTCATTAGGCATTGCCGATGTAAATATGAATGCATGAATGTTACAACATGTCTATATATTTTCCCTCCACTCTCTAACAGGTAGTGGTCCTATCCCATTCAGAAAAGCACATGTTTATAAAACAGTGAATAACTCATGCTTAGTCCCATGTCTGTGGAAAATTCGGCAGCACCTCCCCGCATTTCTCCAAGTACACGACATCGATTAGGTGTTCTAACATTCATCTAACCTTGCCTTGTAAGGTTTGACGGATGTTAGAACACCAGATCTGTATGCACCTGGAGAAACACACGAGAACGTGTACCAAATATCCACGACATAGAACACAAAGCATGAGTCAAAACACTGTTTTATAAACAATTAGCTTTTCCAAATTGTCCAAACTGGACATCCAAAGGCTCATTACAAAGCATTACTTTGTAATGAGTACCTTTGAACGAAACTAAGGGTTTTTATGCATGCATGTGTTCAGAAATTGATAACATATGCAAGAATCTTTCCGAAATATCAAAACTGCAGAAAGATCGTTACATATGTTACCAATTCCACATTAAATAGAATTCGTTGGCAACGAGTTGAACCATCTCGTTGCCAATGGACTTCTCAAAACAACAACTAATATAAAGAAGGCAGGGTTTGTAAACAACGAGTAATTGAACCATCTCTGGGCAATATGGAGTAATTATGGGATATACAAGGGCTAATTAGGGCTAACTGGGTTATTAGGGTTAATTACGAGTATTAATTATAGCTAATTAGGTTTGATTGGGACTAATTAGGGTTATTTAGTCCTAATTAGGGTTTAATTGTGCCGAGTAGTGCTGATTAGTCCTAATTATGGCTAATTAGGCTTAATTGGGTTATGTTAGGGCTAATTATTGTTAATGAGGGCTAGTTTCGGATAATTATAGCTAATTAGGGTTGATTAGGACTAATTAGGGTTATTTAGTCCTAATTAGGGTTTAATTGTGCCGAGTAGTGCTGATTAGTCCTAATTAGGCTTAATTGGGTTATGTTAGGGCTAATTAATGTTAATGAGGGCTAATTTTGGATAATTATAGCTAATTAGGGTTGATTAGGACTAATTAGGGTTATTTAGTCCTAATTAGGGTTATTTAGTCCTAATTAGGATTTAATTGTGCCGAGTAGTGTTGATTAGTCCTAATTAGCGTTAATTAGGCTTAATTGGGTTATGTTAGTGCAAATTACGACTAATTAGGCTAACTATAATCAATATGCGCGTAATTGGGTTCATTTGGGCTAATTTGGAGTAATTACAGCTAATTTGATTTTCATTAGGTTCTTAGGGTTAATTAAAACTAATTAGACTCGTTAGAGCTAATTAGGGTTAATTAATTTATTAAAATATTGTTAATCAGGACTAATTAGGGCTAATTATAGCCAGTGCTGGAGCCACGATGAGATTCTAGGGGGTGCATTCTAAAAATGTCGCGTTAACCTAATTAACCTAAATTTAATGCACAGTCAACAATCTCAATTCCGACACCTCATATAGGGTGTCGATATGGTGTCTGATACATGTCTGACACATCCGGACACGTGTTCGATACATACCGACACATGTCCGACATGCACCTCCGGACACATCGGCATACGTTGATTTATTTTTTAAATGTTGGACACCGTCGATCAGACGTGGTGTCCGTGTCTGCGCTAACTAACAGGTATCTCAATCCAATTGGGTCTCATCCTCCGTCAACAATCTCAATTCTCAATTCTCAAATGCTCAATGCAAAAAAAATTAGCAAAAATCACACATTCAATCCAATTGGGTCCCATCCTCCGTCAATAATCTCAATATCTCAAATGCTCAATGCACAATTAACAATCTAAAATCATCAATTAACAACATAAAATCATCAATTAATAATCGCAATTACTTTAAATGCACAACTAATAACCTAAAATCATCAATTAACAACCTAAAATCACATATCAATAATCACAATTCTCAAATGCACAATTAACAACCTAAAATTATCAAACAAATTATCAATGTTCAAATGGAAAAAAATTGTTCAAAATGCACATATCCAATGCGCTTGAATTATTTCAATTTAGGGTTCAATTAGGGGTTCAATTAGTTTAATTTAAGGTTCGATTCGATTAGGGCATTCAATTTAGGATTTAATTGTGGTTCAATTACTTCAATTTAGGGTTCAATTAGGGGGTTCTATTAGTTCAATTTAGGGTTCGGTTGATTTGGGGCATTCAATTTAGGGTTCAATTAGTTCAATTTAGGGTTCGGTTGGATTATGACATTCAATTAGGGGTTCAATTAGTTTAATTTAGGGTTCAATTCGATTAGGGCATTCAATTTAGGGTTTAATTAGGGTTCAATTACATCAATTTAGGGTTCAATTAGGGGGTTCTATTGATTCAATTTAGGGTTCGGTTGAGTTAGGGCATTCAATTTAGGGTTCAATTAGGGGGTTCAATTATTTCAATTTAGGGTTCGGTTGGATCAGGGCATTCAATTAGGGGTTCAATTAGTTTAATTTAGGGTTCGATTCGATTATGACATTCAATTTAGGGTTTAATTAGGGTTCAATTACTTCAATTTAGGGTTCAATTAGGGAGTTCTATTAGTTCAATTTAGGGTTCGGTTGATTTGGGGCATTCAATTTAGGGTTCAATTAGTTTAATTTAGGATTCGGTTGGATTAGGGCATTCAATTTAGGGTTCAATTAGGGGTTCAATTAGTTTAATTTAGGGTTCGATTGGATTAGGGCATTCAATTTAGGGTTTAATTAGGGTTCAATTACTTCAATTTATGGTTCAATTAGGGGGTTCTATTAGTTCAATTTAAGGTTCGGTTGATTTGGGGCATTCAATTTAGGGTTCAATTAGTTCAATTTAGGGTTCGGTTAGATTAGGACATTCAATTTAGGGTTCAATTAGGGGTTCAATTAGTAGCGCTTCTCCTAAGGTAGTTGCAGCGGGTGAAGGAAGCGAGAGCTTAGCGTACCCAGGTGCCAAAGTGCAAGGCACATCACAAAGCGGGAAGCTAATTTAGGTACATGTTTACCCTCATGGCGTTTACCTGAATCCCTCATTTTAGATGCATTTTTAACATGAATTCATATTTGACTCTCAAAGACAACGATAAAAGAGAAGAAAAAAAAAACCCGACAATTCTGGTTGCATACAAGAAAAAACTCTCTCTTGTCGCCAACCAAGTTTGGCTGTATTTTTCTCTCTATCTTTCTCTTCTGGAATCTCTCTTCTTCTTCTTCTTCTTCTTCTTCCTCCAGTACCATCCTCTGCTTCTTTCTTGAGGGAATTTTTTTTCTTTAGCCAAATCGATGCCCTTTTTCTTTAATCAAGCAACTAACCGGAAGAATTGCTACAACTAGACACAATGATACTGCCTAATGTTTTTAGTTAAATTTTTTATGTTTTTGCTTATCGCACCTTTTCTGAAATAATAACGTTGCACCACCCCCCCCCCCCCCCCCCCAACCCCATCGCACCACCCCTATTTTATAAACACACTCCCCCAACCTACACGAACCTTCTCCTAACGGAAAATAAAACATATGAATTCCTAACCGCGTTCAACCTATTCTCACAACTGAGATGCCTTAAGACCAATCCTGCACCACCTGACCCACAAGTCGTTAGTAGCTTTGGTTCCTTTCACAGACATAATCAAGTTCACTGTTTCATGGGCATGTCTAACCTTCTTGCCAAACATTTTTTTGAAAAAATATCATGTCTATTCTGCCGAGCACTAAATCAAGTTTCACAGTAATACATGTACATAATATTTTTTGCAAAATATAGCAAATCTCTTAATATTATTTTCTGCACTCCAAAACAGAACAATAGTCGAATATAAATTTAACAACTTTCTTTTGTTTGTTGCACATTTTCCTATCTTTTCCTGGTCACCAAGAAGACACTCAGTAGAAACAATCCATTAACCAAACAACTACGAATTTTGCTCAAGCCAATTACTGAAACCCTAGATGCAAAACTAGTGAAGGAAGAAGCACAAAAACAGCAAAGTCAAAGAATAATCCAACAATTTTCTTCTTTATTGCAAGTTTTCCCACTTTTTCTCAGTAACCAAGCAGATTATCAGTACGCATAATCAATTAAACGAACAATTATGTGTTTGCTAAAGCCAATTACAGTAACGCTATATAGAAAATTAGTAAAGGAACGATAACGAATTCGTGTCTACATTATATATGTAGAAAGACACTAAAACAGCAAAGTTTCGATTTTTTACTTCATGCACTACCTCATTTCCTTAAACAATCAACGGAATTCGTGAAATTCACTTCGCCGGAATCTGGTGATGGCGGCGGAAACGAAGGCGAGATCCTCCGGCGACCAGTTTGGGTTGGGTCACCTGCTTCGTTCTCTTTCCTTGATGCCGCAAGAAGCAGACTCACCGTTGGGGGTGGGTTGCCGTCTATGACAGAGACGAAGGTGGCTATTTGGCAGTGGTGGCGCGGCGTCGAAGGTGGGTGGCCGTAGATGTGAAGGTCGTCGGTGCATCGGTGAGAGAGTGGTTGTTTGGCAGTGGTGGCGCGGCGTCGAAGGTGGGTTGCCGCAGATGTGAAGGTCGTCGGTGCACCGGTGTGAGAGAGAAGAGAGAAAGGAAAAGAAAAAGGGGTCTGATATTTTGTAAAACTTTTAGCGACGGACTAATTCCGTCGGTAAATCCAAACATTCAATGACGGAATATTTTTTAAAAATTATAAAATTGTATAAAATATTTAGCGACGGTACTATACGTCGAAAAAAGTGCGTCTGTAATAGTCCGTTGGCAAACACTTTTAAGGACGAAAAATTCCATCGCTGAAAAATGTTTTTAGCAACAGAATGTCTTTCGTCGCTAAAAGTCCGTCACTAAATCTGTCTTTTCTTGTAGTGGTCCTATATCTCAAATTGCAAGGATGTGCACTTAGAGGACATGATGAAAATATAAGTTTGCACAATCGTGTAAACTTTATCAAATTGGTGAAGACATTTGCTAGGTATAATGTGAATGTTGCAGATGTTGTTTTAGATAAAGCCCCTCTCAATGCCTCTTACACATATTCGATCCAAAAACAAATCTTACATATTAAATCAAAGAAAGTGAGATGAGTAAATTCTAAAGAAAGTTGTGATGCAAAGCTTTTTAATGCTTGTTGACGAAGCCCACGATGAGTCAAAAAAAAAAAGAGCAGATGACAATTACCTTGAGATTTGTGGATAATAATGGCCTTCTTAAGGAGCATTTTTTTAGTCTTGTTCATGTTTCAGACACCAAGGCATTAACATTAAAGAATAAATTATTTTCACTTCTTTCTCATGAGAATATTAACGTCCACAACGTTAGAGGCCAAATATATGGTAGGACAGGCAACATGCGAGAAGAATTTAATGATTTACAGGTTTTTGTATATAAAGAATGTACATATACTTATTATGTCCATTACTTTGTACACCATTTGTAACTCGCATTAGGGGAAGGGGAAAGGGGAAGGGGAAGGGGAAGGGGAAGGGGGAGGGTGGTGCGGCAACTGGGAGGGGGAAGGCAGACGGGGAGACGGGGAAGGCTAAGGGGGAGGCTGGTCGGGGCTATAAGCCAGTGAAATTGGGGGGGAGATTAGGGGGTTGGGTGGGGGGTGGGGTGGGGGGGGTGTTAGAGCAAACATTAAATTGTTTTTTTTAAGATAAATTAATGGCATGTGAAAGAAAATAACATTTTAATTTAAGGGTAACAATGTCATTTTTCAAGCTTGATAAAAATGTTCAAGGCAACTAGTGTGATTTTAAATACGTAGGTGATGTAGGAGATACTTCTAAACAACGTTTGCAGGTTAAATACGACATATGAAAGTCTAAATTCTTTTGAATTTGTATTGATCTTGCATATTATGAAAGCAATTTTTGAAATCACTAAAGTTCCTTGTCAAGCTTTACAACAAAAGTCACAAAGACATTCTTGATGCCATGCACCTTGTTCCATCCACCAAAACACTTATTCAAAAAGTTGAGAGATGATGGATGGGAAGAGTTGCTCATCACTGTGAAAACGTTTTATGAGAGTCATGGCGTAAATGTCCCATATATGAGAGTTATTTTTGT
>JAVXUP010004741.1:0-26780 GCA_033070095.1 Escallonia herrerae
CTTCTTGTAGCACCAAATCATGTTTGTCACCGAGGCTGATCCACTACGATACATGCTCACACACCCTGCCTTGTCTGGATGACTTACCCATTGGTTATTGTTGTTGGCCGAGTTCAGCCTATCCATTAGAAATCCTACTGCTCTGCGGAGCCAAGCACTTGCAGATCTCCTGGCCTTCTTTCCGTGACAACAGTATGAACCGACCTCAGATCAATTACCTGGGGAAGAGATAGCCCTGATCTCTGACATAGATGAATTATAGACACTTGAGTTTGACGGCTCAGCCACTAGCAAAGGTCCTGATAGAGCTCCCCTCCGACAAGGGGGTGCCATTATAGTCCTTCACAATCCACAAGGTGTTACCACATCCCTATCCTTCAAGGTTGCATTCTCGGTATCTAATAATGAAGTTGAATATGAGGCCCTTGTCATCAGCCTCATGCTAGCTATCAGTATGGGGGCTAAATCATTATGCATAAGGGGGGACTCAAACTTGATAATGAAATAGGCTGACAGAGAGTTTGTGGTCAAAGAGCCAGCTTTGGCGCCTTATCGTGCCCTGGTACAACACTTGGAGGGAAGACTTGGCCATGGCCAATAAGAACATCACAATAGGTGCCACAACCGACATGCGGACAACTTGGCCATGATTGCATCAAAGATTGAGTTTGATGGTGAATAGCAAATGCTAACCATCATCAGAAGGACCGCACCATGCACGACATTGAATTTAGTCCCAAAAGACACTACTGCCGGTGATTGGAGGCAGCTAATCGTCGACCAACTTAGGGCGCCATCTCTTGTGTCCGCCTCCACCCTCACAGATTTCTTGATGCTGGGAGACGTCCTATACAAACGACATCCCGGAAGCACTCTGGCCAGATGCTTGGCCCCGGCGGAAGCAAAACATAAACTACAGCTCGGCCACCAGAAATGTTGTGGCCTCGATGGCCCTCCTCTGTATCGTCGCCTCCAGCGCATGGACCTCTTTTTGGCCGTCCATGGCCAAGGACGCTTCGGATGCACAGTGGGATTGTTCAGAATGCCTGAACCCGCCAGATAGCGCGGAAGAGCTTATCATTAACATCGAGGGTGACTGGCGTCAGCCTTTCCTATAATACCTAACTCATGGGCTCCTACCGCCAGACCGCGGCTCGGCATGATTTGTTAAGCGCCAATTGGTCAGATATTTTGTGGCGAAAGGCAAATTATTTTGCAAAGGGTTTTCGGGGTGCACCCTACGATGCTTGCAGGGTGCCTCAGCCATGGAAGTAATTAATGAAGTGCACAATGGTGCCTGTGGGGAGCATCAGGGATCGCATAAGTTATACGCAGAATTGCTAAGGTTAGGGTACTATTGGCCGACCATGGAATCCGACTCCATCTCTCATGTTCGGCATTGCCAACCCTACCAGAGACATGTTGACAGAATGCACACCCCAACATCCGATCTTCATATGATCGTGGCCCCTTGGCCATTTCACTCTTGGGCTCTTGACCTTATCGGCCCCATACATCCGCCGTCGAAAGGCCTCATATGGATCATGGTCGCAACGGAGCATTTAACAAAGTGGGTCGAGGCCATACCTCTGCGCAAAGCCACAGAGGCGCCATTGCCAACTTCTTGCGCGACCACATCATCTGTCGTTTCGGCATCCTCCGATGCATAATCTCCGACAACGGCACGCCATTCATCAACCGGGATGTTTGGACTCTCATGGAAGCGCACACCATCAATCACACCACATCAACGCCTTACTGTCTGCAAGGCAACGGTCAAGCTGAGCCTCCAACAAAACCTTATTGCATGTTTTGTCACGCATGGTTCATGACGCAAGCGGCTCTTGGTCCAAAAAGCTGAGCCATGCCCTTTGGGCTTACAGAACTTCTAGACACACAACCACAAGGGCCACACCATTCTCCCTTGTCTACGGGGATGAGTGTGTGGTACCAGCCGAGGTCGTGGTCGCCTCGGCATGACTAGCCCTCAGCAGCGGCCTTGGGGAAGAGGAAACTAGAATGATGGCCCTTGAAGGCCTACATGAAAAAAGAGCCAACGCCATGTGCCGAATAAAGAAACACCACGAACAGCTTGTCAAAGCCTACGGGAAGACTGTCAAACCCTGCTCCTTCGTGGAGGGCAACCTTGTCCTCCAAGCAGCCAAGCATGTGCGGGCCAACCTATCAGCCCCTAAATTCACACCCAACTGGGAGGGGCCACTTGAAGTACATACGGCCATAAGCAACGGCTCCTACCTCCTGCTCAACCCAGATGACGGAAGGCTCACGGCCCCTGTCAACGGTCGCTACCTAAAGAAATACTATGCGTAACCAGTTGCAGCTTGTTCCTCACGACCCACCACACGTAGTTTAGAACGCTTACACAGCATTTTGTTGTATATACACGCGTATCCTGGCTTGTAACTCTTGTTGCTCATCACAAGTTTCTTTTATGAAGCAGCGCTTTAATCCGAGCACTATCCATAGACAGTCTGTCCGCTATACATATATTTATGCTTAGCCTGCCCCTTCTTTTACTCACTCCTAGTCACTGAGCTATTTGCCCTCGACGAAAAGGGGGGAACACCAATGGACAACCATCAGACATAAGACATTTGACAATCGTAACAAAATAACAAGAGCGCCATGTACCCACAACAAATGACAATAAGACAACACACAGCCATGCTTATGATGCCAACAAGAAAAATATATGTACACATACAAAGTTTTTCGGCCACAATAGGGCGCTGTTTATACATCAATCCATCGCAAGCCCTACAGAAACCTAGATAACAACACTGCCACCGGATGAGAGTTAAACACCTCCGATGTGTGACGCTGAACCTGCAGCGCCGACCATCCCACCTCGAGCTCCGTCTGTCGCCTCAGACGCTCAGCCTCTCGAGCCTCCACATCAGCACGTTGTCTCTGTAGGTCATTCAGCCATCTCTGTAGCTCGGTCACCTTCCTCTCTATCTCAGCCGCCTCCCTGTCGATCATGCTCAGCTCTCCGCTAATCTCTGACCGCTCCACCTCCAACCCTGTACGACGCCTCTCAAGTAGCACCTCTTCCATCTGCACCAAGGCTATCCTCTCCCCCATAGCACTGCCCTCGCTCCTCGACCTCAAAAAATCAGCCATCCAATCCAACTACAAGCCTAGGGAGGTGAACGACGCAAACTCTCTCAGCGACAACTCAATGAACGCTGTCGACCAACCTGTCGCCGGAATACTCGCAAAGGGCAGTAGCCACTCTACAAACCCTGCATACACCCACATCTATAAAATCGGGTTCTCTACAGTCACTCCTTCGAATGTCTACGGGTACGCTGCCTTCAACAGCTCTAACTAGCGCACTGTCTCAGCGAGCAACTGGAGACTCTCCCACAATATGACGTCGGCGTGCCCACTCGACGATCCCTTACTCACTTCACCAACAACTACATCTCATCCTACCACCACAGGCCTCTCCCCCACTCCTCCCGCTGCATGTGCACCGATGGTCATCGAGTGCATCGCCATCAATGTCGCCCCCGCCTCGACAGCTGACCCCGACGATGTGTCCTACTGACGCTCAGCAATAGGCTACATCAGAATCTCTGACTCATGAGCACGAGGTGCCACCGCAGGCTCCAGCTCCACCGGGTCCTCCCGCTCAACCCCCACAGCCTCCGCCTCTGGGCCTGTCCACCAGTAACCGCTGGCATCAAACATCAGCGACTCGTCGACCGCTCCACCGTACATCTCCTCCACTCTCTCCTCAGCACCCGGCAGCGGGCTCACCCTGCAATTCATACCAGCCCCCGACATATCAACCGCCCCCGGCTCACCCTCGCCAGTCAACTCATCTACCTCAACCGCCACCACCTTCTCTACCTCGACAGCCGCACCCATATCACCGACTCCCTCCACCATCTGCTCATCATACTTCTGTCAAAAGACCATCAGCCGTCAGTACGTTAACTCTTTTTATTATAATAACAAAGACTTAATCAAAAGGATGAAATGTAATGTAATAGTAATAGCTAGTCTTACCACAACCGCTGGCTTATTTGATGCCTCCCGCGGCCTCTTCGACCCTGCCAGGCGTGAACCCGAAGTGCCTGCACTCGCCTGACGAGCACTCTCCATCATACTCTCCCGAAGCGCTGACAACGGCCCCTTGTCGGCCCCTGGCACTCGCGATGATGGCACCGTCGGTTCCTCTCCACGGTCCTCACCCGGGGCCTCATCCTCAGACCCTTCGCCTTCCTCGTCTGGATCTCTCTCAGATCCCCCGGTAGCACTCCCTGACACTAGCGCCATCATGCTAGCCTACCTCGCAACTGTCACCGATATCAAATTCAGTGCCCGGTCACATGCAAACACGTCCACCAGATAACGTGTGCCCGATGGTTGTGCTAACCATTCCCCCCAACTCACTCGCAGTCGCTCCCACCACTGTGCATACCCCATGGTCACTGCCCCCACTATCGCTGTCCCCGGCCGCCTCCACTCTATCACCGGTGTCGGCCACTCATGGACTCTATCATACCGCGTGTACCTAGACGCGGTCGTCACACTCCACAGGCCACGGTATCCACATGGCGGCTCCAGGTCATAGCCAAACGCCAACAAAAAAATGGTCCAGGCAATATCAGGCCACGTACTACAGGTTCTCCGCTGGTTTCCCACCGTCGTCCGTCATCACCAGAAGCCAACCCGAAAAGTAGGCCACCAAGAGCACAACATCCACTGGCGCCAAGGTCCCCCTCCTGGTCAAGTCCATCGTCATCTCTTGTCCATGCAACCAGAGGGGGTACTCAATACGACGAATGCATATCTCTGTACGGCTGTGCCAGGCACGCCTCGCGAGAATTTATTAGTCGTGACAGCAGACAATCAGGCCTCTTGATGCCCGACCATGCAAACGCCTGTGATCCGCCACACCACACTGCCACCTCCTGTGACCTGCCACCATGCGTCACCGTCCTTATTGTCGGTACCGGGTGCTGGCGCGAGAATCCTACCGAATGATAATCCAGAAAACACTCGTATAGTTACCTCTGCAGGAATATCCAGTCCACGTACATAGCCACCTGGTACCGCCCATGTGACCGCTTCACATCATTCACTAACTGATCCAGACATGAGTACAGGGTTCTAGATACACAAGGACTAGCCCGGCGCGTCTCCCCTGCACCATCCGTATCGCTAGGGGGATCACCCTAGGAGAAATGCCATCCTTCGGCGTCCCCTCAAACACAAACCTGCAAGCAGACAACAACACATTATACGTGACATCAAATAAAGTCAAGCACAAATGCAATCTATGGAAAAGTACGATTCTCACCTCAACAAGAACATCGTTAGGAAGGCCACCATCTCATACCGCTCGTCCTTGTGATACGGCCCCATCACAAAGTGAGCGACAACGCCCAATCTCTGCCCGACCTCGCTTGCGCCGTGCCATAGAACAGTCGGAGACATCCACTGTATGTCCCCTTCCGGTGCTGCTTCGTCTCCGCTAAGATGTCCAGTAACTGCGTCTGTAGCAAGCGCTCCTCACCACTGAGCCGCGTCACACGCGCGTCCAATTCTCTCTACATCGGCAGACCTGTCAGCATCATCACATCCAATAGCATCGGACCGATCTCGCTGAACTTAGTCACAAAGGTATGTGTCTGAGTGCTCCACCTCGACAGCAATTGGGTCATTCCGGGAGTATCCCTATACAACTCCAGACCCCTCCCTGTAATGTCCATCGCCGACAGTAACCCCAACCTCTGTAATAGCGCCTCCCACCGCGGCGTCTCCACCATATGCTGACACCAGAAGTCCCAACCAGTTGGCATCGCGCCATGCCCCTTGAACACTATAGTTGCCCACGGTATATCTTCCTTCTCCACCAACAACCCCAGCATGTATCTCGATAACATCATAGGTGCCTCTTCTCAGCTCAGAGCACACACATATGGTGACGGCGCCCGCGGCTCCTCTCCCATCGACGGACCACTCCATGACACTGTAAAAGCTCCATCGGCCACCCGGATGGCAAGCTCCCTCCACAACTCATGGTCAGGTACTTGCGTCACTACCCCCTTCACTCCCAGCAATGTGTTCATCTTGTCTGGATCCGGATCGTATGACCTCGCTCCACCGTCATCAAATGTCAAAGGCACGACCATCTCACCACCAGGTGCAACTTTTGCTTAACTTTTATTGGAACAGGCATCGGCTCAACGGGCGCGGCCCTCATTCTACCCAACCACCCTGACGACCCCTGTGCGGCCAACCCTCTCCCCCTTCCTCTCTTCCTTCCCTTCCCCCTGATGAGGCCGACCCCCTAGGTTGGCCGACCCCCCGTGCGGCCGACCCCCCTTCCCTTCCTCCTTCCTTTCCTTCCCTTCCCCCTCTTTCCCCTGATGAGGACGACCCCCTGGGCAGGCCGACCCCTTGTGCGGCTGACCCCCCGCGTGGCAGACCCACTTCCTCCTTCCTTCCCTCTTCCTCTCTTCTTTCCCTCTCCCCACCTGCACTGACCCTCTAGCTACGCCGACCCCCATCACTGGCCAACCCCTCGGCCACTTGCTTGCCTTCTCTCACCATCTCTCATTTTTTTCTCTCTTTTCTCTCTTCCTCTCTCTCTCTGGACTAATGAGGTGCAAATGCCCTCCCCCTCCCCTTGCACTATTTATAGGGGAAGGTAAAAAAAAGATAGAGAAGCTTAATTTTTTGCGCAAATACGCCCTTTCGCGCAACGCGCATCGCAAGCCACAACATTTTATGCGTGCGGCACTCGCTTGGGATACCCCTCTGCGCACACCACACCAGGGGGCTATGTTCATACCCTATTCTGGTCGCACCCCAGGGCCCACTAAGGGACCCACTTTGCGTGACACATCACCCAGTCAACAATCAATTATTTAACGCCATAACTCAGTCAAAGTGCATCTTCTTTCGAGCATCCACAGGCATCACCAATGCAGCGACATCAACACAGTCAAATCATTGGAAAAAAAGGCTCAACCCCTCAAGGGGGTCAGCCACCCCCTCTTGCAGGGGGTCGGCCACCCCTTCCTTAAGGGGGTCGGCCACCCCTTCTTGTAAGGGGTCGGCTATCCCTTCCTTAAGGGGGTCGGCCGCCCCTTCTTGTAGGGATCGGCCACCCTTTTGTCTTGTAAGGGTCACTCCTAAACCCTGACATCACTCATCGCGCTCTCTACAATGTGCGCTCAACAACATTGGTCACATGACGCTCGTCACCGACTGTACGCAATCGTCACGATGACAGCATACTATCACAAGTGTATCTCCGTGACGTTCGACGCCACGCGCTATGCGCCATTGTCACGATACATGCCCTGGCACCAAGTATTGTTCCATGACGTTCATCGCTGCGCCCTTGCGCCATTATCATGATACGTACCCCCGGCACCCAGTATTGTTCTGCGATGTTCGTCGCTGCACCCTTGCGTCATTCTCATGATGCGTGCGCCCGGCACCAAGTACTGTTCTGCGACGTTCGTCGCTGCGCCCTTGCGCCATTTTCATGATGCATGCCACCGGCACCAAGTATTGCCTCGTGACTTTCGTCGCCTCGCCCATGCGCCACAAATCAATGCCTCGTGATGTAGGCATCGTGCCCAAGCACCACAACCAAGTATTGTTCTGCGACGTTCGTCGCCGCGCCCATGCACCATTTCCATAACATGTGCCTCGGCACCAAGTACTGTTCCGTGACGTTCGGCCCTGTGCCCTTGCGCCATTCTCATGATGCGTGCCACCAGCACCAAGTATTGCCTCGCGACCTTCGTCACAGCGCCCATGCGCCACAAATCAATGCCTCGTGATGTAGGCACCACGCCCAAGCGCCACAATCATGTTACAGGCCTCCGAGCATCACACTTATTCACCACACCATGCGCCACCGCCATGGACGTGGAACATGCTTTGACCCGCTCTCCAGAGTATGGGTATTCCAGGGGGCTCCGCTCGTAGTGCTCCGACACGAGGACCCCTCGCTGCAGGGATTGGCTTTATGCCATCGTTGGCTCAATCAAACTATGGGATGGGCTTGATGCCATCATCGGCTCAATCAAACTACGGGATGGGCTTGATGCCATCATCGGCTCAATCAAACTACGGGATGAGCTTGATGCCATCGCCGGCTCAATCAAACTACGGGATGGGCTTGATGCCATCACCGGCTCAATCAAACTGCAGCATGGGCTTGATGCCATCGCCGACTCAATCAAATTGCGTCATGGGCTTAACACCATCGCCGGCACAAATCATCAGGGGCTCCGGCCCTTGCAGCGGGATGGGCTCACAACACTGAAGCCATCGCCGGCACAACCTTAAAGCCATCACCATCACACTGGTAGGGAGCTGCGAAGACTTTACCGCAACAGACTCTAAGAACTGAGCGGCAACCATGCCCACTCATGTTGCTATTGATCGTCGACACCACCAGAGCAAGACCCCCGGGTCACTCCGGGACGAGAACAGGTCCTCGGAGGGCATCGTGCCTAGTCCGCCTGGCAGTTGACTATAGGGGAAACCCTCACCGCTGTCAGGTTCTCTACACGTCTCTTGACGCACCTTGTGGGATTCAGTAAGGGCTTGGACTTGTGGCTGGGGCAACGGGCTACTCTGACCATGCTACCGCAGCATGATCAGTCTCCTTAGACATGCAGAGAGATGTTGCACGGGTAGGGCAATACGAACTTGGGGGTCCGGTAGTCCAACGGAGAATCAGTACTTTGGACCCTCCCTAGCGACGTGTCGCTCCTAGGGGGTGACACATGTCAACTTATGACACATTCATATTTGTGCCTATAAATAGTAGACTTTGGAGCTTATTCAAGGATCTTTTTCTCATTTGGACTTTTCATTTTCTCTCTCTAAAAAGACATTCTCTTTGGAATTCTAGTGAGAGAAACACAATTGGACCTTGGTCACCAGACCCTTGATGCTGCATCACTTGACATGGACTATCGACCGTCGGCCTTGTTTGTCGTCGCCTTGCCTGCGCGGCTCTGCCAGCCCTCGTGACCTGTCTGGGGAGCCTTGCTCTCAACCCTTACTCTGTCCTTGTTGTCTCCTACTTTGTCTACCTGGGAGCTGACTCAGACTGCATCCTTTGTGGCACCTTCACGTACCAGCGAACCCCTTTTCCTAATCAACATTAGTGAAAGCACTCTAAATGAGTTCCCTACTTGTTGACAGTGTCTCTTCTATTTACTTGAGACTGAGATGAGCATCCCATAAGACGGGACATCAATATGAAGATGATGGCATGTGAACATGATCACTGGCAAAAAGAATGTAGGGCGCGCGAGTCGAGCCTATCATGTCTGGTCAAGTCTAGTATGTCGTGTCTGAGTTGCATTGCATTTGATTTTCTTTTGATGTTAATGATTTTAATGACTTGTAGTTCATCGATGTTTATCTTTCAATTTCCTGTTTTAGTGTTCACTTGCATAGTCAGTCACTCAGTCAGTCTTGTCCACGAGGAGGTGGCAATAATGCTGTTCTGTTGGGCTTTAAAGCCGCTCAGTTTAACGAAAGAAAAATTATCGTTTGACAAGTTGTGTTGATGCTGAAAGTATTGACTACTCTTGATTCATTGCTATCATTGAGATGGTTATTATTCCTCCGAATCTTTTAAATCATTTGTACACGATACTCCTCGTGTTGTCTTTCTGGGTGATTTGCGCTTATTCTTTATGTTGTATTGTGCAGGCTATAAGGTTGATCAAGGAGAACCCTCTAGAAAAAGGAAGAGAAACAAGCTAGAAAAGTTGAGCAAAGGGATAAGTTGTGTGAGGTAAGACAAGCTGGAAATGGTGAGATAAATATTGAGCTGCGAAATAGGTTGATAAGAGTCACACGACTACAGTCGTATATTAGGTTGTAACCATTCATGTTGTTTAGGACTTGAATGTCTTCCGTTGTAGTATGATGTATATTTGTAAGAAATTTTTTTGTAAGGACGCATTTTGGAGCGTCTATTAATGATGTATGAGTATGAGGATGTAGTTGCTCTGTAATTCAGCACATGGTTTTGAATGTAATTATGGCCGATAACTCAGCCTGATGATGTTACCTGGGTTGAGGGTGTCGCAACAGCAGACCCTTATCGATCCCCAAAACTGTCGGTACAAGCACTGGTGGCTCCTCTCCAATGTCATCCTCCTGCATCGTTACGAGGCCCCTCGGTACCCTCCTCAACATCTCTCTCCAAGCTGGTCTTGGAGGCCCTGGCAACCAACAATAGCATCCTATACTGTCTCACAACCGATGCCGATATCAAGCTTAAACCTCTATCACAAGTAAAAACATCGACCCGCCGATGCATGCCCGCTGGCTGTGATAGCCATTCCGCCCAACTAGCTCGCAGCCGCTCCCACCACTGTGCATACCCTATTGTCATCACCCCAACTGACAACGTACCTAGTTACCTCCACTCTTCAGTTGGCATTGGTCATTGGCGAACTCTGTCAAATTGTGTGTACTCGAAAGCTGTAATCACACTCCATGGGCTATAATACCCATATAGGGGCTCTGAATCATAACTAATGCCAGTGAAAGACGGTCAAGGCTATACCTCGTGACATAGTAATGACACTCAACGGGCTTACTGCCATCATCTGTCAGTACGCGGAGCCACCCCAGGAAATACGAAACAGGCAAAGTAAGCTGTCCCGGTCCCAAATCCCCTCTCCTAATAAGTGTCATCGTAATATCCTGCACATGTAACCATGGTGGCACCCCATACGAAAAATGCATGTCCATATACAGACGTGACGAACACGTATCCTGCCTGTCCAGCACCTGTGCCAAAGGGCACCTTGGCTTCCTGATGCCCGCCCATGCATACACCCATTCACCACTGCAACACACAGCCACCTGTTGTGACGACTTTCCTGGTCGCGTCTTGCCGTACCCATCGTAGGGCATGGATGCTCATGGGGTACCCTGTTGGCCGATAGTTTGCATAACTCTCATATAGATACTGCTGAAGGAACATCTAGTCAACGTACGTAGCCACCTAATAACGCCCATGTGACCGCTTCCCGTCATTCACAAACTGATCTAGACGTGAGTACAAATTGCCCAGATATATGGAAGCCAGACTTACTCGCCTCCCCTATGCCATCTGAATAGCCAATGGGAACACCCTAAGGGTAATGCCATCCTCTGGTGTCCCCTTGAACACAAACCCAGAGGTATAGACATACAACATATATCAAGGCTCTATCCTACACTGCAGTGCATGGCAAAGTGAAGCGTTCTCAACTACACAATTTTCCTAAGTACAAATTTGACATATATTATGCATGACAAGAGTGACAACTATACAAAATACATAAGAACAAGGAAATGAGACAATACAGAGCTTACCTCGATAGGAACATTGCTAAGAAGGCCACCTTATCATACCTCTCATTGCCATGATACGGCCCCATAACAAAGTTGGCAGTATCACCCAACTTCTGTCTGTTTTTGCTTGCACAGCACCAAAGAAATGCTTTATCCACCCACCATATGTCCCCTTCCTTTGCCGCTTCACCTTGGCCTCACCTCGGCCAGGAAGTCCAACACTTGCGTCTGTAACACATGCTCATCCCCGCTCAGCTGTGTCACCCGCGCATCTTCTACCCCGTGCATGGGCAACCCTATAAGCATCATAACATCAAGCAATATCGGCCCGATCTCTCTGAACTCTGTCACAAAGTATGTGATTGGGTGTTCCACCTCTACAGTAGTAGTTTCATACCCGTTGTATTCCTGAATAGCTCCAGTCCCCTCGCGATAATTATATCGCCAGTAGTAACTCCAATGACCACAGCATCCCAGTCAACTTCGGACACTCCAACATATAGTCGCACTAGAAGTCCCACCCTGTCGGCATCACACTATGGCTCTTGAACACAACGGGCGACCAAGGCATGTCCTCCCTCCCAGCCAGCAAGGCTGGTATATGCCTCAGCGACATAACCAGTGCATCCTTCCAACTCGAAGCTTAAACATAAGGTGATCGCACCCCGAGGCTCCTCACCTATCGACAGACCACCCCAAGACAAAGCAAAAGCTCCATCGGCCACACGGATAGACAAGTCTCTCCACACTTCCTAATCTAGTGGTACTGGGCACGACCCCCTTCACTGCTAACAAAGTGTTAGTCTTGCTCAGCTCAAGATCAGAGGTCATCGCCCTGCTGTCATCAAATATCAATGGCAACCCCTGACCCCCCAGTCTGTGCTACCGCGGCCTCGGTGCCCCAATGCGTCAGCATGGGTGCGGTCATCGTGCCCCACGATGGTCGTAACCAGGTAGCGCTCCACCCCGTGGCCTTGCCCATGGCTTCTGCCTCATCATTTTTTTCACTAACTTTTCTTGTCTTGGTGTGCTCGCCTCCCCTGATGCCTTGATCGGCCTCGACATCGTCTCGGTTGGCCTCCTCAACCACGGTGTCGGTTGCCCCACTTTGATCCCTTGGCCTTTCCATCTCCCCGCTTCTCTCAGCCGCTTTCCACTTTACTTTCCCACCCCTACCGACAACCTTCACCCCAACCCACCCACCTACCCTGTCGACCCCCCTTGCGCCCGTCAACCCCCTTATCCCAGCTGACTTCCCCTTGCCCGATGACCCGACTTAGGCCAAAAGACCTTTGGGCCCTCTCCTTTCCCTTTTCCCTTTTCCCTCCAGTCTCCTTCCCTTTCCCCTTTTTCCCCCTCCCTAACACCCCCACCAAAACCCCCAATCTGGCCGACCCAGCTGAACCGGCCGAGCCATCCATAGTGGCCGCCTCACCCAACACGGTCGAACCCCTTCCCCTTTATCCCCTTTATTCCCCTCCCCTTCTTTCTTCCCTCTCTTCCCTTCTTTCCTCCCTCTCTTCCCCTCCCATCCTTCCCTCATCCCTCTCTTCCCCTCTTGTCTTTCCTCCCTCTCCCCATGACCTACAGCCCCTTCTCTATGCTGCCCCTTGGCCACGACCAAAGATAGTGGGTCGGTCGAGCAGGTTTGGCCACCACCTCTCTCCCCTTCACTCTCACTTGCTCCAACCCCCTTACCTCCCTTATATGCTTCTTGTAAAGTCCTTAGCCTTGCCAAGGTGGGTCTTCAAGCTTCCTTCTTCTTTCTCTCGCTCTTCCATCTCTCTCCCTCCTTCTCTCTTTCTCTCTTTCTTTCTCTCTCTTTATATATATATATATATATATATATATATATGTCTTAAATGAATGAATAGGAAGTGAAAGACTCCAACCTACCCCTTTTTTATATGTGGTCCAAGATTCAATCTTGGCCACTCATTTAATTTCAAAATCAAAGTCTTTTCCCCCAAAATGCCAACAAATCTTTTTTAACGCATAACCCTATTTCGTGATAACATTTTTCGTTTGCACTTTGTTAAAAATGATGTCACAAACTTTTTCATTATTAAGTTGCCCCTGCCAAAAAATTTTGTGCAATCCCATTTTGCGATACAACTTCCATTTTAGCGCTATCATTCTCCTTTTTGTGCTACCACTAGCGAAAACGCATGTCATGCTCTTCATCGTTATTTCTTTCCGCTATCCAAAAAATTTTGGGCTACCAAATTTTTTTTCCTTCACAAAAAAAAAAAATTTCTCATCAAAATATGCACTACTATCGCATCCGCTAACGCATTTTTTATGCTACGTGTCATTTTCATGCGATGATGTTTATGCGTGCGGCGTTCGCTCAGGTCGCCCCTTCGCGTACACCACATGTAGGGGGCATATGTTCCCAACCTACTTTGTTCGCACCCAAGGGCCCACCAGGGGTCCGTTTTGCACGACACGTCACATAGTCAATAGGGGTCCATAATATAGTCATGGTCAAAATGCGCACGCTCAAGTTACATGTATTTTTTATTAATTTTTTGTTATAATTCATAACTAAATTGATTTTCGTGTCACCAAGACTTAAAAGCATGTAAAGAAGGAATTCGCCTGCCACCTCCCTTATGAGGGGGGGTCGGCCACCTCCCTTAAGGGGGTCGGCCACCTACTTGTGTGGGGTCTGCCACCTCTCTTAAGGGGGGAGGGGGAGGTCAGCCACCTCCCTCAAGGGGGGGGGGGGAAGGGGTCGGCCACCTTCACCATGGGGGGTCGGCGGCCACCTCCCTCAAGGGGGGGGGGGGGGGTCGGCCACCTTCACCATGGGGGTCGGCGGCCACCTTTTCTTTTGCACTCATTTGAGCACCATGTTGTCTGCAATGCTTATCCATCACCTGTGACTGCATGATGCCCGTTGTCGCCGGCATGCTGTCTCTGTAATGACCGTCGCTCGTTACTGCGCACTGTCTCCACGACGCATGCCTTTGCCCACGCGCCACTCCCATGGCATGTGCCCTAGGCATCAGGTATTGTCTCGCGATTGACGTCGTCACACCCATGTGCCACAATTATGTCTTGTGCCGTTGGCGTCGCGCTTATGCACCACCACACCATATATTATTATGCGACAGATGTTGTCGGCCCATGCGCCACAATCATGTCTCGTGCTGTTGGCACTACACCTGTGTAACATAATCATGTCTCGTGCTGTTGGCACTGTGCCCCGTGCACCACAATCATGTTACATTCCTCCGGGCACCGCACTTATTGACCACACCATGCACCCCCTCCATGGATGTGGAACTTGCTTTGACCCACTCTTCGGAGTGTGCATCATTTCAAGGTGCTATGCTCGTAGTGCTCCGGCATGAGGATCCTTCGCAGCGGGATATGCTCGCTACCACAGAAGCTATCGTCGCCTGGGGTGACTTGCATGACATTAGGCATGTCTGAGCTGTGACCATGTCTACTCACTTTACTGGTGATCATCGGCGCCCCCAAGATGATGACCATAAGGTCACTTCGAGACAAGAGTAGGTCTTTGGGGGGCATTGCATCTAGCTGCATGGCAGTTGGGCACAGGGACTCTACCTCACTGCTGTTAGGTTCTTTCTAGGCAACGGGCTTACTCTGATCATGTCGACGCTGTGTGGTTAGTCTTTTCAAACAGGTAGAGCAATGCTGTGTGGGGCAGACAACGTGAATTTAGGAATCGACAGTCCAATGGAGCACTGGTATTTTTGGATCCCTGGTGACGTATCACTTCTGTTCATACCCTATTCTGGTCGCACCCCAAGACCCGCCAAGGGACCCACTTTGCACGACACATCACCCAGTCAGCGGTCAACTTTTCAACGCTCGAGGGCCGGTCAAAGCAACGCATGCTCAAGTCACGTGAACCATTCGTGAAGCGACTTCGGCGTGCCTTCCACCCCAAGGGGTCGGCCACCCCAAGGGGTCGGCCTCCCTCTAGGGTCGGCCTCCCCCAAGGGTCGGCCTCCCTCTAGGGTCGGCCTCCCCCAAGGGTCGGCCTCCCTTGGGGGTCGGCCACCCTAGGGGGGTCGGCCTCCTTCTAGGGTCGGCCTCCCCCAAGGGGTCGGCCACCCTGGGGGGTCGGCCACCCCGAGGGGTCGGCCACCCTCGGGGGGTCGGCCTCCCTCTAGGGTCGGCCTCCCCCAGGGGTCGGCCACCCTTGGGGGTCGGCCACCCTCGGGGGGTCGGCCTCCCTCTAGGCTCGGCCTCCCCCAAGCGTCGGCCTCCCTTGGGGGTCGGCCACCTGCCTTGAACACCGACGCCGTCACCTTTGACCCCACCCCATTGTCACGACGACCGTCGCTCGCGGCCGCACTCCGCCATAGTCGCGACAACCGTCGCTCTCGGCCGTGCCCCTTCGTCGCGATGACCGTCGCCCGTAGTCTCGATGACCGTCACTTGTGGCCGCTCTGTCGCCATGACAACCGTCGCTCACGGTCGCGCGCCATCCACGCAACGACCCTCGTCGCTCGGAGATCACTCTGCGACCCTCGTCGCCCGCACTCAACCGCGCCCCATGCGCTGCAATCATGTTATATGCTACGGGATAGGCTACTCCTCCAGGACACTATCTCCGCCAGGGTGCCTGCGTGACTAGCCTACGTGCTCTGGCACTGGGGGCTCGCGTCGGCACCCCTAAGGACTATGACCCCCGGGTCACTCGGAGACGGGAGCAGGTCTTCGGAAGGGCATCTTGCCTAGTCCACCTGGCAGCTGGGCGTCGGGTCTTCCCCACCGCTGCCAGACCTGTGGGATTCAGTAAGGGCTTGGACTGGAGGCTGGGGCAACGGGCTACTCTGACCATGCTACCGCGGCATGATCAGTCTCCTCAGACAGGCAGAGAGATGTTGCAAGGGCAGGGCAGCACGAACTTAGGAACCGGCAGTCCAACGAAGGGTCAGTGCGTTGGCCCCCTGGTGACGTGTCGTTCCCAGGGGGCGACACATGTCAACTTATGACACATGCACATTTTTGCCTATAAATAGTGGACTTTGGAGCTTTTTCAAGGATCTTTTTCTCATTTGGACTTTTCACTTTCTCTCTCTAAAAGGAACATTCTCTCTGGAATTCTAGTGAGAGAAATATACTTGAACTCCCGTCTACGGACCCTGGACGCCATACCCTCATCACGGACTGTAGACTGTCGGTCCTGTTCATCGTCACCCTGCCTGCGCAGCACTGCCAGCCCTCACGACCTGTCTGGGGAGCCTTGTCCTCGGCCCTTGCGCCGTCCTTGCTGTCTCCCACGTTGCCTACCTGGAAGCCAACTCAGACCGCATCCTTTGTGGCACCTCCACGTATCATCGAACCATTTTCGGCACCATCATTTTGGCGACTCCGCTGGGGAGGTGAGCATCGTATTGCGGTTTGCATACCTTCCGGACTTAGGCATTATGCCTGTGCAACGGAGAGCTACTAGGGCGACCAGCCAAGGACCCAACCCCGCCATGCAAGAACACCACCTCGGTGATCAGGAGGAGACTAGCGCCACGCGGCTCCGAGACCAGCTGCCGACCACTACCCCCGACGTACAAGTGCTCGTAAATGCAGCCATCCAGCAACTCACTCCAACCATCACCACTCTGCAAGATTCACAGACCACTCTACTAGCCGCCATTATGGACATGCAAAAATCCATACAAGCCCTGTCCTCACAGCAGGCCGCTCCATCAATCCAGCCTTCAGGACCGGGGCCAGCTTTTGACATCGCCCCGGCCCCAGTGTCGCGACTACCGCCGCCTTGGACATCTAGACCCTTGGCGGTAGGGCTCGCAACACCGTCGCTGCCGGTAGCCGACATATCTCCTTCTGCAGTGCCGCCCCGCAAGCTACACACGGATCTCGGGCCAGTCTTGCAGCAGATTCCCCCCGCTGTCACACCATCTCATCTGACGCCGGCAAGAAGCTCCTCCGAAACGCATGACTCCATCGAGATGGAACCTAATCCCTATCCAGTTGAGCAACACCAAACCCCCGGCCAAGTGATGGGCATGTCTCGCCAACCCACACTTGCCCCTGCACAGCTGCCCCTGCCAGCACCTGCACCATACCAACCCTCCCATGTCCCCGTTCATCAAGCCGTGCCATCTGGGGGCTCGGGGGCTCGCGACGCACCAGGCGGTCATCACCCCTTGACCGGCAATGAGGCACCATCCTCCAACTATGTCACTCAGTCAGATTTGGAGGCCCTTGTCCGTCGCCTGTCGAGGAATTCCGAGCCGGACTCCTCAACCCGTCTAACCGGACACGCCCCGTACGCCAATGATATCGCCATCGCACCCTACCCCATCAAGTACAAGCAACCAAACTTTGTGCTCTTCAACGGACGTGAGGGAAACGCCCGTGAACATCTAACAAGGTTTGCAGGCTCCTTGGAGCAGTATGGTACAGGAAGCAGCTTGAAGTTGAGAGAATTCCACAAGTCCCTTACGGGCTTGGCTTACACTTGGTATCACCAGATCCCCGCAGGGACCGTCCACACCTGGGGCGACATGGTCCAGCTGTTCTTAGACAAATTTCATTACGAGACCGAGCGCGTGACTATCGTTGATATTGCTGGCATTCGCCAGAACCAGGGGGAAGACTTGAATAAATATGTGCATCGTTTTCATCTTAAGTGCCTTGAGTGCACAGATTTCAGCAAAGACGAAACGTTGGTTCCCATATGCATCAAAAATATGATTGACGTCTACCGAGTGCATATCGAGAACCTACAGTTAAGGTCATGGGGACACCTCAAGGAGGCAGCCCGACGAACTTACGAGACAGTTGGTCCTGTCAAGTCATGGAAGCCTCGACCGCAAAGTACGCTGTTGGCCTCAGCAGATGCACCTATCACTCAACGTAGCAACGACAACAACAACTATGCAGGCTTCAAGCGTCAGCTTCCAGATGTGAACCAAGGCTCCGACAAGCGAAGGCAACAAAGACCCGCACCTAACTATCCCTGTGACCTGAATACAGTGAAGGAACTCTTGGCCGAATGGGTGGCGCATGACAAAAATTTCCAACTGCCACCAATGCGGACCAATATCACAGACGAAGAAAAGGCCAGGCCCACCTACTGTCCTTTCCATCGAGCCCTTGGCCATCCGCTCAAAGATTGCAATGCACTGCGAACCATCTTTGCAAGGAAGGTAGCGTCGGGCGACCTGCAGCTACGGAAAAATAACGATGTGCGCAAAGATCCCTACCCACCGCATCGCAACAGTAGGGAGCACCAGGCCCTTATGGCTGTCACTGACCATGTCGAGCCTGTAATCCACGAAGCCCCGGCAGAGCCCACACTGACCCTCGTGCCTCCTCCAGCTAAGCAGTCGATGCCTCCCCTTCGACAGATGACGAAGATCAAAAGTTTTTTTGATGAAATGGGGTTTTCACCCGCCGCCCGGACTTACCTTTCCAATTGCCTGCTCGAGGTCACCACCGGCCTCGGTTCCGAATGCTTCGCCGCCCAGGCTGAATTACGTCACATCCCCTCTACGGCCTTAGTCTTCTCGGATGAAGACTCGCCGCCGATCGAGCATCACAATCGGCCGCTGTTTTTAGAGTGTACTGTTAATGGCACGGGCTTCCGTCGTGCCTTGGTTGATTGCGGCGCCTCGATCAACATCATACCCCTCATCACCCTGCAACAGGCCGGCATTCCCCCAAGGAAAATCATCCGTGACCCCGTCAATATTACCGGCTTTGGACAGGGTCCTCAGTCGACCCTCGGCCATATCACCATCGACCTCATGGTCGGAACTGTCCGTCGCGACACTACTTTTCACGTAATAGACAGCGAGTCTGCCTTTCACCTCCTGCTCGGGAGACCATGGATCCACGACAACAAGGCCGTTCCCTCAACATACCATCAATGTGTGAAGCTGGTAGCCGGTTCTACGGGACATGAGGTAGCAATGACAATCCCTGCAACCAAAGCCCCCTTTGAATGCGCCGAGTCTTATTTCGCCGAGGCCTCCTTCTTCACTAATTTCGCCGAGGATGGGGAGAATGCTACTCATGTACATTCTACCAGGCTGCCGACCTGGGATGAGCTGTGCGGGGACAAGCTTCCCAAGGACAAAACCGGGAGAAGTAACAAGAATAATGGGTCAACCCCACCGCTTCCGCCTGCTGCCACGACCAATTCCCCCCTTCTTCCCCCAAGTCCAAGAAGCAAAAGGCTGAGCCGGCCTTTCGACGTATCGTCAAGGACGGCAAGATCATCTATCAATTATGACGGTATGCAGGGGCTCCAGGCGGTCCCTCCTCAGACCCCCTCGACCCCGACCCCCTTGGAGAGACTGAATGGTGCCGCACGGCCGAGCATTGCCAGCCAGATCCTGACCTCACCCCCGGCGCGGCACCACCTTGCTATGAGGATGGCCCTCGACCTCAGGCTGAAGATATTGAAGAAATCAACCTGGCCGACCCGGGCGAAGAACCGCGGCACACCTACATTGGCACAAAACTCGCCCCCGGCCGAAGAGAGGAATTGGTTTCCCTCCTGCACGAGTATCGTGATGTCTTAGCATGGAGCTACAATGAGATGCCCGGACTGGATCCTGCCTTAGTCACACACCATCTCAACATTGCTACCGGATCCATCCCTAGCCGACAGCACCCGCGGACATTCCGCCCCGAGCTCGAATTGAAAATCAAGCAAGAGATTGAACGCCTCCTGCGCGCAGGCTTCATCGAACCTATCACTCACCCTATTTGGCTGGCTAATGTCGTCCCTGTACAAAAGAAGAATGGCCAAGTCCGCGTCTGTATCGACTTTCGGGACTTGAATAGGGCGTGCCCCAAGGACGAGTTTCCACTACCCAATATCGACATGCTCACGGAGGCCGCCGCCGGATATGAAACTTTATCTTTCATGGATGGGTTCGCAGGTTATAATCAGATTCGCATGAACCCCGACGACAGCGCCAAGACAGCCTTCCGCACTCCTATGGGTAATTTTTGTTGGAAAGTTATGCCTTTCGGCCTCAAGAATGCGGGTGCTACGTATCAAAGGGCTATGACAGCAATATTCCATGACATGATACACCATACTGTGGAAGACTATGTCGACGATCTTATTATCAAATCCAGGAAGGAAAGTGATCACCTCACCGACCTTCAAGCGGTCTTTGATCGTTGCCGCCAGTATAACATGCGGATGAATCCATTGAAATGTGCCTTCGGAGTCTCCTCCGGCAAGTTCCTCGGGTTCTTGGTCAGTCGACAGGGCATCGACGTTGACCCCTCGAAAGCAGCCTCCATCCAAGAAATGCCCCCCCCCAAGAACACAAAGCAACTGAAGAGCTTCCTCGGCAAGGTCTCTTACCTCCGACGCTTCATACCCGCACTGGCCGAGCTCATTACGCCATTTCAACACTTGACGCGTAAAAGCGCACCGTGGAATTGGGGCGCGCCCCAACGGCAAGCATTTGAACAGATTAAGGCGGTCCTCATGTCACCGCAAACCATGGTCGTACCACAACGGGGCATCCCACTCCTACTCTACCTGACTTCCACACCCAGATCCATCGGGGCTTTGCTTGCCCAAGAAGTCGAAGGTGTCGAGCGTCCTGTTTATTACCTCAGTAGAGTGATCAGAGGGCCCGAAGCCAACTACTCCGAGCTCGAGAAACACTGTCTAGCCTTGGTGTACGCCTCACAGAAGTTCAGACATTACTTTCTGGCGCATCAGATCACACTCGTCACCAAGGCTGACCCGCTCCGTTACATGCTTACGCGTCCCGCCCTGTCTGGCCGACTCACACGGTGGTTGCTGCTGTTGGCCGAATTCGGTTTATCTATCAAGAATCCTACAGCTCTGCGGAGCCAAGCACTCGCAGACCTCCTGGCCTTCTTCCCACGCCAACAATGTGAACCGATATCGGATCAACTGCCGGGGGAGGAGACAGCCCTGATCACCGACATCGATGGACTGTGGACGCTTGAATTCGACGGCTCTGCCACTAGCAAAGGCCCCAATGGCACGCCCCTCCGGCAAGGGGGTGCCGGCATAGTCTTGCGGGCACCAGACGGTGTTACCACTTCATTATCCTTCAAACTTGCATTCCCGGTGTCTAACAACGAAGCTGAATACGAGGCACTTGTCATTGGCCTCATGATCGCCGTCAGTATGGGGGCTAAGGCGCTGTGTGTGAAAGGAGATTCAAATCTGGTCATGAAGCAGGCGGACGGGGAGTTCGCGGTCAAAGAACCAGCCTTGGCACCTTATCGTGCCTTGGTGCAACACTTGGAAGGAAGACTCGGTCATGTCCAGTATGAACATCACAATAGGTGCCACAACAGACATGCGGACTGCTTGGCCACGATCGCGTCAAAGATAGAGGTCGATGGTGAACAACGGATGCTAACCATCGTCAAGAGAATGGAACCATGCACAGCACTGAACCTAGTCCCGAGGGACGTTACTGCGGACGATTGGAGGCAACCTATCATCGACAAACTTAAAGCGCCATCTCTTGCTCATGCCTCCACCCTTACAGACTTTTCAATGATGGGAGATGTCTTATACAGGCGGTGTCCCGGAGGCACTCTAGCAAGATGTTTGGCACCGGAAGAGGCAAAACACAAATTACAGCTCGGCCACCAGAAGTGTTGTGGCCTCGACGGTCCCCCTCTGTATCGTCGCCTCCAGCGTATGGGATTATATTGGCCATCCATGGCCAAGGACGCCTCGGATATACAAAAGGATTGTCCCGAGTGCTTGTATGCACCCGACGGTGCCGAAGCTCTTGTCATTGACATCGAGGGTGACTGGCGCCAGCCTTTCATCCAGTATCTATCCCACGGGATTCTACCACCTGACCGCGGCTCAGCACGATCCATCAAGCGCAAGGCAGTCAGGTATTTTGTGACGGAAGGCGAGTTATTTCGCAAGGGATTTTCGGGACGCACCCTGCGATGCTTGCAAGGTGCCCAAGTGGTCAAAGTCATTAACGAAGTACACAATGGTGATTGTGGTGAACATCAAGGCTCCCAGAAGCTGTATGCAGAATTACTAAGATTGGGGTATTATTGGCCGACTATGGAATCCGACTCCATCTCGCATGTCCGACGCTGCCAACCCTGCCAGCGGCACGCCGACAGGATACACTCGCCAGCATCCGACTTGCACATGATCTCAGCACCTTGGCCATTTCATTCTTGGGCCCTCGACCTCATCGGCCCCATCCACCCGCCGTCCAGAAGCCATTCATGGATCATGGTTGCTACTGAACGCTTTACGAAGTGGGTTGAAGCCGTACCTCTGCGGAGAGCCACGGGAGGTGCCGTTTCCAACTTCTTACGCGACGTCATCTGTCGTTTCGGCATCCCTCGATGTATTATATCTGACAATGGCACCCCATTCATTAACCGAGAGGTTCGAGCTCTCATGGAAAGGTACAACATCAGCCATGCCACATCAACTCCCTATTACCCGCAAGGTAATGGTCAAGCTGAAGCGTCCAACAAGACTTTGCTACGAGTATTATCGCGAATGGTGCATGACGCCGACCGGTCGTGGTCCGAACAACTGAATCTGGCACTCTGGGCCTACAGAACATCCATGCACACAGCGACAAAGGCCACGCCCTTCTCTCTCGTCTACGGGGACGAGTGTGTGGTACCTGCCGAGATCGCAGAACCATCGGCTCGACTTTCCCTAAGCAGCAGTCTCGGAAATGAAGCAGCCCGGCTGGCGGCACTTGACGGCCTCGACGAACGACGAGCCACGGCCCTGCGCCGCATGAAGAAGTATCATGAGCAGCTCACGAAAGCTTATGGGAAGACCGTCAAGCCACGTTCGTTTATCGAGGGCGACCTTGTTCTTCAAGCCGCCAAGCATGTGCGGGCCAACATGTCAGCTCCTAAATTCACGCCAAACTGGGAGGGCCCTTTCACGGTGCACGAAGCCCGCACTAATGGCTCGTACCTCCTGCTCAACCACGACGACGGTCAGGTCTCGGCCCCCATCAACGGCCGCTACCTGAAGAAGTATTATGTGTAGTCGCGACAACATAAGCCCGCGTCATAGAACGCGCCCTCGTAGCATTTTTGTACATGCGACATTGCTTGCAGACTTGTATTTTTTTGTTGATCTGTGTAGCGTTCTACACTAGTCATGTAATGGTGTTTTGTACCGCGTCCTATCAATACAAAGTCATGCTGTTACCTCAACTTCTGCCCAGCTGGCACTCATTCTCAACCTATGCTTCCTAAGTCACTTTCTACGAGCGGGAATGGGAGAGCATTCACAAGTAACCGAAACAAGCAAGACATTCAAAAAAAAAGAGAGAAGAAAGAAGAGAGCAACCGAACATAACATACAATAAGCCGAGACCATCGAAAATATGTACATATACATCAAACGTTTACTAGCCGTCGTTAAGCACTACAACTACGGCAAAGTAACATACAAGCTAGGAAAGTCTAGACAACAGCGATGCAACTGGGTGGGAGCTGAATGCCTGAAGTACCTCCCGCTCCGCTTGTACCTCTGACCATCCAGCATCAAGCTCGGCCTGTCGCCCTAACCGCTCTGACTCTCGCCCGTCCACCTCACCTCGCCGCCTCTGTAGATCGGACAACTGCCTCTGCAAATCGACGAGCTGTCTCTCTATCTCTGCCACCTGCATGTCAATCCCGGCCAACTCTGCCGTGATCTCTGACCGCTCTGCCTCTAATCCTGTGCGGCGCCGCTCCAGCAACATCTCCCGCATAACCACGACTGCACGCCTCTCATCCATATCGTGGCTGACGCTCCTCGATCTAAAGAAATCTGCTAGCCAGTCCAGCTGCATACCTAGCGATGTGAACGGAGCGAACTCTGAAAGCGACCGAGCAACGAACTCTGCAGTCCAACCCGACGACGGCACACTGGCGAACGGCAGCAACCACTCCATAAACCCTGCAGACACCCACATCCGTAGTACTGGGTTCTCTACCACCACGCTCTCGAATGTCTGCGGGAACGCTGCCTTCACCAGTTCTAACCGGCGCACAGTCTCCGCTGGTAGCTGGAGGCCCCCCCAAGCTGCCACATCCACCTGACCGCTCGAGGATCCTCTACTCATCTCTCCGACTGTCGCGCCACTGCCGCCCGCTGCAGAAATCTCCGACATCCCACCCGCCCTCTGCGCCCCAATCGTGGCTGAGTGCATCGCCAGAAGAGTAGCTCCGACCTCAACCACGGACTCCGGCAATGTGTCATGCCGTCGCACCACCACAGCCTGAACCGGTGTCTCTCGCTCACGAATCGAGGCAGCAACAACAGACTCAGGCTCCGCCATTTCGCCACCATCACCTCCCACAACCTGCGTCTCCATGCCTGTCCACCAGTCCTCGTCAATGTCGAACATCACCGTATCGCTCCCCTCTCCGCCGTATAGTGCCCCCACCGTTTCCTCAGTAGCAGGCAATGGGCTCACCCTCCTCGGCACACTGGCCGTCAATAGCTCAACGGCCTCGGTCTCATCACTGTCAACTAATCTGCCGGCCTCGGCTGCCATAGCCTCCTCGCCTGCGATCTCAGTCTCGGCCTCGCTCCCCCCCGCGACCGCCTCTTCCTCGTCCCCCTGGCAAAACCGCTGTCAGTTCACAGATTATGAGCAATATGCAAACCATATTTATACGACAAAAAGAAAGGACAGAAGCAAACCTCAGAGTCTAGCTCCTCTAATACGTCGCGCGGCCTCTTCGCCCCTGATAGGTGTGGGGCTGAGGTACCAGCACTAGCCTGACGCGCTGTCTCCATCATCCCCACTCGCAATGCCGACAAGGGCCCCTTGCCGGCCCCCGGCACCCTCGGCACCTCGGCAATAGGCTCCTCCCCACGGTCCTCCCCGGGAGCAGCGTCCCCCAACTCTACCGCATCCTCCTCCGCCTCCCTCTCCGAGCTCGGAACAGAACTCCCGGTCACCAGTGACAGCATCCCGCACTGCCTCGCGACTGTGGCCGATATCAAACTCAGGGCTCGGTCACATGCGAACACATCTACCTGTCGACGTGTGCCTGACGGCTGTGCCAGCCATCCGGCCCAGCTCCCTCGCAGTCGCTCCCACCAATGCGCATAATCCGCGGTCACCGCCCCTGCCACCTCTGTCCCTGGCTGCCTCCACTCTGTCGTCGGTGCCGGCCACTCGCGGGCTCTGTCATATAGTGTATACCCAAAAGCCGTCGCCACACTCCAAGGGCTGTCATAACCGCATGGGGGCTCTAGATCGTACCCGAACGCCAACGACAGACGGTCCGGGCAATACCTCGCCACATAATAGCAGCACTCGGCGGGCTTCCCGCCATCATCTGTCAATACCGGGAGCCAGCCGGGAAAATACGCGACCAATAGCGCCAGCTGTCCTGGCGCTAGCTCGCCTCTCCTGCTCAGATCTGTCGTCACCTCCTGCACGTGCAGCCATGGCGGCGTACCATATGACGCATGCATCTCCATATAGGGCCGTCGCTCGCATTCCCCCCGTTTGTCTAGAATCTGTGCCAACGGGCACCCCGGCCTCCTGATGCCTGCCCAAGCAAAAGCCCGAGACCCGCTACACCACAACGCCACCTGCCGCGACCTGCCTGGACGGGTCACTGTCCCCATCGTCGGTGACGGGTGTGCGAGTGGGTATCCGTCAGGACGGTACCCTGGAAAGCACTCGTACAGGTACCTCTGCAAGAACATCCAGTCCACGTACGTCGCCACCTGATACCGACCATACGACCGCTTCACGTCATTCACGAACTGATCTAGCCGCGAGTATAACGTGCCCAAGTACACCGGAGCCAAGCCGACCCGCCTTCCCTGCGCCATCCGAATGGCCAAGGGAAACACCCTCGGGGAAATGCCATCCTCAGGTGTCCCCTCAAACACAAACCTGCAAACAACGACCGGCAACATATGTCAGTTTGACGTTTTACAGGGCAAGCAGGACATACGATATATTCACGAATAATCACACGACAGTACAAAATTTACCTCGATAAGAACATCGCCAAAAACGCCACCAACTCGTACCGATCGCTGCCATGATACGGACCCATCACGAACTGGGCAGCATTGCCCAACTTCTGGCCTGTCCTCGCCTGCGGCGTGCCGTAGAACTGGCGCAGCCACCCACCGTACGTCCCCTTCCGGTGCCTCTTCGTCTCCGCCAAAATGTCCAGTAGCTGCGTCTGCAACAACCGCTCCTCCCCGCTCAGCCGGGTCACCCGTGCATCCACCTCCCCGTGTATCGGCAGCCCTGTCAGCATCAACACATCGAGTAACGTCGGCCCGATCTCCCCGAACTCGGTCACGAACGTATGCGACTGCGTGCTCCATCTTGCCAGCAATCGGGTCATCCCTGGCGTATCCCTATATAACTCCAGCCCCCTCGCCGTAACATTGATCGCCGGTAACAGCCCTA